>OX328107.1:22753309-22837386 GCA_946811185.2 Hippopus hippopus | reverse complement strand
CGACTCGTTTCGCAACAAGGGCCTGCTACTATAGGTCTTAGTGTTAAGTCCACAGGATCTGGAATTTCAATATAGTCTGAATGGTTATTAGAACAAGAGCTTTGAATAATTTGGCTCTTATGTATTTTAGGTAAGCGGTAGAAAGTACTAGTTTTACATTCGAATTTCAATAAAAAATTCTTCTCTTGATTGGTCATTCTTTCGTTTTCTGCTATAAAATTTTTTATTTTGTTGAAAACTTGTAATTGATTACTATCTCTAAGCATTTCGAGAATTTTTGTTTTATAAAATTCAGTATTTAGTATAACAATGCCGCCTCCCTTATCTGCCTCTTTAATGGTGATGGAAGTGTCGTGTGCCAAAGATTTTATAGCTTCACGTTGTTTTAATGTTTTATTATGTTTGATGTGTTTATTGTTCTTACTTGTATTAGAACATAACACTCTACTAGTGGATATATATGAATCTAGCACAATATTGCGACCGCTCGGTGGGTCGAAGTTGGATTTATTTCTAACTATAGAATTGTCTGTGTTTTTCTTTACCGTGAAAAAATTCTTTAAGTCTCAAACTACGAAAAAATTCATTAACATCATTATTAAGTTCCTCTTTATTACTTTTTTCGGGTGTAGGGGTAAATTTAAAACCCATCAACAATACACTTTTTTCTATTTCAGTTAACTTACGTTTTCAAAGATTAAAAATTTTTGTGAATAACTTTTTAGTTTCAGCTAGGTTACCTTCATTTAATGTAAGTGGTTCCAGTTGTGGTCTTCCTGGAGAAAATTAGCAGAAAACAAAAGAATGACCAATCAAGAGAAGAATTTTTTATTGAAATTCGAATGTAAAACTAGTACTTTCTACCGCTTACCTAAAATACATAAGAGCCAAATTATTCAAAGCTCTTGTTCTAATAACCATTCAGACTATATTGAAATTCCAGATCCTGTGGACTTAACACTAAGACCTATAGTAGCAGGCCCTTGTTGCGAAACGAGTCGTCTGAGCTCTTTCTTGGATAAGTTACTTAAACCTTATTTGCAAAAGGTTCATAGCTACCTACGTGATAACATTGATTTCCTTAACTTCATTCCAGAAAATGTTCCAACGCAGACTAAACTCGTTTCCTTTGACATAGTAAGTCTATATACTAACATTCCACACAGTTTAGGACTAGAGTCTATTTCCTTTTGGTTGGATAAGCATCCGGAATTCTGTCCGAACGTTTTAGTAAAACGTTTATTTTGCAGAGTCTTCAAATTATTCTTGAAAACAACAATTTTTCATTTGATAAGTCGTTCTATAACCAAACCAAAGGTACAGCAATGGGAACTAAAGTGGCCCCTACATATGCTACTCTTGTCCTTGGGTTTTTAGAGGAAAAACTCTACAAAACAGTAGAACATGAAAAGGGTAAACTATTTGCTAAATTCGTACGGGATCAATGGAGAAGATATTTAGATGACTGTTTTATATTCTGGCAAAGATCATCGCAAGATCTAGCTTATTTTTGTACGACTCTAAATTTTCTCCATAAGGATATTATGTTTAAGATACAAACCAGTGATTATCAGTTACCCTTTCTTGATGTTATGGTCATCAAAATAAATACTTCTATATCCACTGACATATGTTTCAAGTCTACAGACTCTAAGCAGTATTTAAATTTCAAGTCATGCCATCCAAAACATACTAAAATTAACATCCCATTTTCCTTGGCTCGTAGAATATGCACCATTGTTTCTGATATAAGTGTTCGTAATTCCCGTCTAAAAGAATTAGCTTCTTCTTTGATTGACAGGAACTATCCAATGCAGGTGATAAAAACAGGATTTATTAAAGCATTACAAATTCCAAGAAACAGTCTTTTAACAGTTAAAGAAAAGACTGAAAAACCTATTATACCGTTCGTATCCACCCACAATCCTAAAAACAGTGAACTATTCGGATTACTCAGATCTAACCTGACTATTCTAAGTGTGGATGAAAAAATGAATAGTATAATCACAGACAATAAAATCATAAAATGTAAAAGACAGCTCCCTAATCTTAAACGCCTTATTACACGGTCGGAGTTCAGTCTAGACACAGCCGCTTGCGTAAAAAAGTGTGGACAACCACGGTGTGGACTGTGTGATTACATTATTGAAGGTAACAACATTAAATTAAATGATAAAACTTTTTTTGTAAAAGAAAATATGGACTGTACTGTTAAAAATGTTATTTATGTTTTAATTTGTAATGGGTGTAGGGAATTTTATATCGGACAGACCGGTGACAAATTAAGGAACAGAAAAACAGTACATTATCAAGTCAGAGACCGATTAACAAGACAAATGCCTTTAAGTAAGCATTTAGATAAATGTTCCAAAACCTCTCCGAAATTCTCGATCTTTCCTTTCTTTAAAATGCATAACGACAATGTTTCAGCTAGGTTACTTAAAGAACAATCATTCATCAACAGATTTATGCCTAAATTGAACATTAAGCCATAACGTCATCAATTATTGCGTTATGTGTGGTTATGTGTGTAGCAACGCGAGGTTGCTACGTGATTTATTGTTGCCCTGATGAGCTTTCAAAGCGAAACCGGTTGGCAATAAACGTTATTCATATATACTCCCATGTGATGTTATTTTTGTTTATTACACACACACACACACACACACACACACACACACACACACACACACACACACACGTGCTATGATTAAACTAACTTTTCACCCTCTTCACCATTTTTTGTGGTATTTGTCGAAGATAATACCACTATGAGTTCAATATTGAATTTTGAAGACCATGTATCGTATTTTGTGCAAAGCCGAAGGAAATGAACCCAATTAAACTCAATTTTTCTCAGACAAATGAGTTTTTCGGTAGCACTCAGATATGTAATTGGAAATAGCATGTTAAAATACACTGGGTGAGGCCATCGATCGTGGAAATACTAATTTTTAATTGAAAATAGCTTCACTCGCTCATAGCCTTCTATTGGCGCAATGATACAAAATTTGTCTACTGATCGTTTGGTCCCGGGCTTTTTCGTTCCTAAACCAGTTCGTACCATGGCTCGTTCATCCCATGGTTGCGCGCTACTCCATTTGATTGGGCATGCATATTTATAGATCGAAATATTTGATTGTAATGTTGGGAATTAAATGTTAACGGCCAAAGATATTTCAAAATCATAGTTTTCAGGTACAAACTTAATTTTATTCTATATATTCACATGGTTTCTCCCTCTATCCATCATGCATCCTACTGTCAAGGGACGTTACTCCTGACTCCTCCTTATGATCAAAGGGAGACCACCAATACACAAATAATCCTAACTTTGTCATGAGTACTCTCCCTTAAACCAAAATGGTATTCATTTGCTTAGTAGGTTGACTTTCAAGCCAATATTTGAATAACATTTCTCTTTTTCTTCCAAATTATTAATTCCACGCAATGGCTTCCTTGACAAATACCACTTCAGTGTTCTCAACGCTTTGATTATATTAATCATATAGGAAATGGAAACTGTGCCAATCACGCAACCACGCAAAATAGAATTTTGAAACTGTTCTGAAAACTAGACCATATTGAAAACTATATATGAATACTAGCTTATATTGGAAATGGAAAAAAAAAAAATCTTGTAACTATCATTTTTCTTTTTTTTTTTTTGGTATGGATTTCGGAGGAAAAAGCAACTAGATCTAGACCTCTATATGTATTATGAAAACCAAATTTTAAATCTATAGGTGAAGATTGAACACAGTAGATCTACGTATATACTATAGATTACTTTCTATTGTCTTGAAGCAGAAAATAGATAGTGTCAAAGGGACAAAAAATAGTCGAGTAGATCA
The DNA here is from genome assembly GCA_946811185.2 of Hippopus hippopus. NCBI lineage: Eukaryota > Metazoa > Mollusca > Bivalvia > Cardiida > Cardiidae > Hippopus > Hippopus hippopus. The sequence continues at coordinate 22,833,532 of OX328107.1, read as the reverse complement.
AGATCTAGTTTGCATCAAGCAACCTCTTTTGTTGCGGTTTTTAGCTCACCTGAGCACAAAGTGCTCAGGGTGAGCTATCGTGATCGCCCTATGTCCGGCGTCCGTCGTCCGTCTTCCGTCAACAATTTCTTTAAACATCTTCTTCTCCTAAACCACTGGGCCAATCTTGATGAAACTTGGCAGGGATGTTCCTTATGTGAAGCTCTACCAAAGTTGTTCAAAGAATTGAATTCCACCCAAAACTCTGGTTGCCATGGCAACAAAAAGGAAAAAAATGCAAAATCTTTGAAAATCTTCTCCTCTGAAACTAGAAGGCGTAGAGCTTTGATATTTGGTATGTAGCATCTCCTAGTGGACTCTATCAAGTTTGTTCAAATGATGCCCCTGGGGTCAAAACTGGCCCCGCCCCGGGGGTCACAAGTTCGAACATAGGAACAAAGAAGGAAAACTTTAAAATTCTTCTTCTCTGAAACTGGAAGGCATAGAGCTTTGATATTTGGTATGTAGCATCTCCTAGTGGACCTCTACCAAGTTTGTTCATATGATGCCCCTGGGGTCAAAACTGGCCCCACCCTGAGGGTCACAAGTTCGAACATAGGAACAAAGAAGGAAAACTTTAAAATTCTTCTTCTCTAAAACTGGAAGGCGCAGAGCTTTGATATTTGGTATGTAGCATCTCCTAGTGGACCTCTACCAAGTTTGTCCATATGATGCCCCTGGGGTCAAAACTGGCCCCGTCCCGGGGGTCACAAGTTTAAAGATAGGAACAAAGAAGGAAAACTTTAAAATTCTTCTTCTCTGAAACTGGCAGGCATAGAGCTTTGATATTTGGTATGTAGCATCTCCTAGTGGACCTCTACCAAGTTTGTTCATATGATGAGTCTGGGGTCAAAACTGGCCCCGCCCCGAGGGTCACAAGTTCGAACAAAGGAACAAAGAAGGAAAACTTTAAAATTCTTCTTCTCTAAAACTGGAAGGCGTAGAGCTTTGATATTTGGTATGTAGCATCTCCTAGTGGACCTCTACCAAGTTTGTTCATATGATGCCCCTGGGGTCAAAACTGGCCCCGCCCCGAGGGTCACAAGTTTGAACATAGGAACAAAGAAGGAAAACTTTAAAATTCTTCTTCTCTTAAAGTTGAAAGTGTAGAGCTTTGATATTTGGTATGTAGTGAACCTGTTCTAAGTTTGTTAGCCCACCTGAGCATAACATGTTCAGTGAGTTCAAAATTGGGTCACCTGGGGTCATAAACTAGGTCACTAGGTCAAATTAAAGAAATACCTTGTGGGCACTCTAGAGGCTACATTTATTGCTCAAATGATCTGAAATTTGGTCAGAATGTTTGTCTTGATGAAATCTCGGATGAGTTTGGATTTGGTCATCTGGGATCATAAACTAGGTCACTAGGTCAAATTAAAGAAATACCTTAAGGGCACTCTAGAGGCCACATTTTTTGCTCAATTGACTTGAAAATTGGTCAGAATGTTTTTCTTGATAAAATCTCACATGAGACTGAATTTGGGTAACTGGGATCTTGAACTAGGTCACTAGGTCAAATTAAAGAAATACCTTTAGGGCACTCTAGAAGCCACATTTCTTGCTCAATTGATTTGAAAATTGGTTAAAATGTTTCTCTTGATGAAATCTAAAATGAGTTCAAAACTGGGTCACCTGAGGTCAAAATCTAGGTCACTAGGTCAAATTAAAGAAATATCGTGCAGGCACTCTAGAGGCCACATTTCTTGCCCAATTGACTTGAAAATTGGTCAGAATGTTTGTCTTGATGCAAGCTCGGATGAGTTTGGATTTGGGTCACCTGGGATCATAAACTAGGTCACTAGGTCAAATTAAAGAAATACATTTAGGGCTCTCTAGAGGCCACATTTTTTGCTCAATTGACTTGAAAATTGGTCAGAATGTTTGTCTTGATAAAATCTCACATGATTCTGAGTCTGGGTCAACTCAGGTCATAAACTAGGTCACTAGGTCAAATTAAAGAAATACCTTTAGGGCACTCTGAAGGCCACATTTCATGCTCAATTGACATGAAAATTGGTCAGAATATTTGTCTTGATAAAATTTTACATGAGTCTGAATTTGGGTCAAATCGGGTCATAAACTAGGTCACTAGGTCAAATTAAAGAAATACCTTTAGGGCATTCTAGAGGCCACATTTATTGTTCAATTGATTTGAACATTGGCTAAAATATTTCTCTTGATGAAATCTAACATGAGTTCAAAATTGGGTCACCTGGGGTCATAATCTAGGTCACTAGGTCATATTAAAGAAATACCTTGCGGGCACTCTAGAGGCCACATTTTTTGCTCAGTGGACTTGAAAATTGGTCAGAATGTTTGTCTTGATAAAATCTCAGATGAGTCTGAATTTGGGTCAACTGGGCCCATAAACTAGGTAACTAGGTCAAATTAAAGAAATACCTTTAGGGCACTCTAGAGGCCACATTTTTGGCTCAATTGATTTGAAAATTGGTCAGAATATTTGTCTTGATCAAATCTTAAATAAATCTGAATTTGGATCAACTCGGGTCATAAACTAGGTCACTTGGTCAAATTAAAGAAATACCTTTAGGGCACTCTAGAGGCTACATTTATTGCTCAATTGACTTGAAAATTGGTCAGAATGTTTGTCTTGATGAAATCTCGGATGAGTTTGGATCTGGGTCACCTGAGATCATAAACTAGGTCACTAGGTCAAATTAAAGAAATACATTTAGGGCACTCTAGAGGCCACAGTTTTTGCTGAATTGACTTGAAAATTGGTCAGAATGTTTTTCTTGATAAAATCTCACATGAATCTGAATTTGGGTCAACTGGGCTCATAAACTAGGTCACTAGGTCAAATTAAAGAAATACCTTGCGGGCACTCTGGAGGCCACATTTCTTGCTCAATTGATTTGAAAATTGGTTAAAATGTTTCTCTTGATGAAATCTAACATGAGTTCAAAATTGGGTCACCTGGGGTCATAATCTAGGTCACTAGGTCAAATTAAAGAAATACCTTGCGGGCACTCTAGAGGCCACATTTCTTGCTCAGTTGACTTGAAAATTGGTGAGAATGTTTGTCTTTATGAAATATTGGATGAGTTTGAAATTGGGTCACCTGGGATCATAAACTAGGTCACTTGGTCAAATTAAAGAAATACCTTTAGTGCACTCTAGACGCCACATTTATTTCTCAATTAACTTGAAAACTGTTCAGAATGTTTGTCTTGATAAATATTTTGATGAGTTCTAAATTGGGTCACGTATGGTGATAAAGTAGGTCACTAGGTCAACTTACGGAAATTTCTAGCTCTAGACGCCACATTTTAAGCTCAGTTGACCTGACAATTAGTCAGAAATTGAATTTCGCACGTGGAGTGAAATTTCGCCTATTGACTCAGGAGAGCGATCCAGGGCCATCATGGCCCTCTTGTTTTATTCTAGTGTATGCGGCATAATCCCTGGAACACCCCACCATGGATTTTGTTAGGCAATTTTGGGGGATAATGCAAGAAATTCATGTAGATACACGAAATGAATGTTTAAATGGTGGTTACGCAGTACTTGGATCACAGGCCTTTGAAGCTCTATTGGTCTATCACGGAACTCTAAAATTGTCTTTGGTCGATCATCGAACACTTATAGCACATTGGTGCATCGCCTGTATATCACGGAATATATATTCAAATTTTGATCAACACTGTTTCTATAAATAGCACATTGGTGACTCCCTCTATATAGCAAGACAAGCTTGTCACGACACTCGTCACAATTCGGCCGATTCCGTACCTACATCTAACCTCGTCCGTATAACGGTCGTTTCCATTTGAACTGCGAATCACGTGATCTTATACATGGCCACTGTCAGTCGTTTAGCAACGACATAAACAACCTTGATGAAGTTATTCACATCTGTTTATCTGTCGGTGAAAACTTTAATCGGAATTGATAAATAATGAATGTACGAACTGTGGCCAAATCAACTGAAATATAGTTAGAAAGATTTCGATAGAAAATTGAAACTCAAGTTTTCTTTTTTAAGAGGAGCCTTACAATTTTCAGAACGGTAAACCGGCGTATTTCCGGGTATGTACCGATCTGGTGCATATCAATCCACCAGATACAGCCGACATTCGGCATACCTCGGGTGATGGGAGCCATAAAATCCCTCGGCTGTATCTGGTGGTACATACCCGGAAATACGCCGTTCTGAAAATTGTAAGGCTCCTCTAAAAAAGAAAACTTGAGTTTCAATTTTCTATCGAAATCTTTCTAACTATGTTTCAGTTGAGTTGACAAACAGTTCGTACATTCATTATTTAACATGGTTTATCAATTCTGATTGAAGTTTTCACCGACAGATAAACACCGACAGATAAACAGATGTGAATAATTTCATCGAGGTTGTTTATGTCGTTGCTAAACGACTGACACTGGCGCGCCATGTATATAAGATCACGTGATTCGCAGTTCAAATGGAAATGACCGTTATACGGACGAGGTTAGATGTAGGTACGGAATCGGCCGAGTTGTGACGAGTGATACAGCCGAGGGATTTGATGGCTCCCATCACCCGAGGTATGCCGAATGTATATACGATACAGAGGGAATACCCAATGTGCTATTTATAGTAACAGAGTCCGATAATGAAAATTTCGTTACCCCTTGATAGACCAATGGAGTTTCAGAGACCTATGCTTGGATCTATTCACTATTTCAATTTTCATTCTTTTGTCCACATTTCTTGAGTTATACCCCAAAAGTTGCAAGCAAAATCCATGGTGGAGAGTTTCCCAAATTATGTCGTGTATTCATGTTTTAAACCGTGATTCAAATTAATCGCGGGGTGATATCTATTTTACAAGATTATTTTTAAAGGTGGCCCTTCAGATTTTGGGACGAAAATTTTACAAAAAATACAAAAAAAAAATCATCCTTATACTCCCAAAGCCTTTTAATTTTCATTCATAAAACCCCAGTAGTCGAAAACCATCCGGCAACAAGAGAAATTAGAGATATACTACGCCCCAGGTCGACACCGACGGGAAACACGATCTATTTCCACATGAGCAACTCGCTCATTTACATACCGGAAATACACAGACGAAGCTTCAAACATAGCGTCCGAAGAAGACATTATAGAAAATAATTACATGTTTGTTATCTTATGGAATTTAAGCGTCATCAGTCACGTTCCAGTCACTTGTCATTCCCACAATGCTTTTTTGATTTTTGGCGCGAAATCTAAAAATACCTTAAGAGGTTACGTAGCCTTTTAAGGGAACACCATCAAAAAAATTTTTTTTGGAATTATATGATTTTTAATCATTGATGATTTGTATTGTTTTTTCATATAAATTTCAGTGATGTATATTTTTTTTTAATTTGGTGAGATGTGAAAAATCTAAATACCCACCTTTAAGGGTACTGGCTGGGCGGTCATTCTGCGTACTCTCGTCACTTTGATTCACAGTTGTACAAGGAAAAACCAACAAACGACTTTTATTTTCGTCCCACAAAAAGTACAAAATGTATCGAAATTGAAATTGAAATTTACGAAATTTTCATGTAAGAATTTTGATAAATAGAAAAAACGGATAGAAAAACATAGACTGATTTAGACAGAGCTTATGACATCACAATTCAAATATAACATTTTAAAAGTATGGTTCAATTATTTCGTTTGATGTGTGCGTGACGTGTTAGTTATTTATCAAACCAGCAGCCGACGATGTCTGACCGATGTAGAAACTCGATTTTGTTACTTTTCCTCTGCATTTCGTCAGTACGAGCTTCAGTTGATAGCTTATATTGTGGAAAGGATAATTGTTATGATTGTAAGACATTATTTCGTCCACCTTTTTCTGGAAATAAAACATTTTCATAGACTTTTGTATTACGCGAATGTGTGAAAGAGTGGGTGGGGTGTTCACGCCGATAGTAATGAAGGAAGAGACCCAGATGAAAAGACGAAAAAAAAAAACATAGTCAAAGCAATACTCAGTAAATTGCTTTAAACATATTGAATCTTTTGATCACCATTGTAAATGCAATAGAATAATATCAGGGATCGTAGGAAAACCAAGAATGGATATGTAATATGAGCCATTTATGTATTTAGCGGCAAATTTTGTTTTAACCTGAGTTTTCTAGGAATTGATCAATCTTGTCTCATTAGCGTGTGACAGATATTTCGGTAAGAGACAAGTTTGTTAAATGGGACTTGCGTAGTAAACTGATTGGAGGTTTAGGTAACAAGGTCACTATGCAACAAGGTCACTATGCAATACTCAAGCACCATGATAATTGTTACATTCAAATACTTGGCTTTGATTTCCTTCTTGATTTATAGAAGGCTAGCTCAGGTGGGTTTTTTAGTTTTTATGAGTGATTAAAGGATGAAAAGAACTACTGTTGCACATGCATAAACAGTTATCATTGGAATATCAAAAACATGCCAGCATTTTGTCCTTCTTCCGCAATGATTTCAGAAGCTCTTTTCCTCAAGATCGTTTAAATATGATTGTTTGGTAAAAGGTTAAACAATGAATTATGACCTTCATTTAATTATCATTTCAGTGTTGGGTGTTAACAGAGATTCAACAAAGGTTTGTATCAAGTAAAGATGAACTTGATGTTCTTTTCTGTTTTGAAAATTAGTTATTGATAGTTAAAAGTCTGCTGAACCTTGTAGCTTAGTGGGTAATATACAGACCTTAGAACAAGAGAGTTGCTGATTTGATTGCCTAGCTCTGCCAAATTCTATAGGAGAGTTAATAGTAACTGCAATAGGATTCATTCCTTTTTCACCACTAGACATAGTTTCAAAGATGTTTTCACAAGTGGGAAAGCAGGTATTGGCTTGGAAAGGATACCATGCAAAGTTTTGGCAAAAGAAACTCAGTGAAGCATGCGATGGTCACCAGCAACTTTTTTCTGACTGAAATTATGCTGAAAAAGGCTTTAAACACAACACAAATTAAAATTCTGGAAATAAGACATAAGTTATTTCAGTTATTTTAAATGAATGAGTTATGGCTGAATACAACATTGCTTTTCTACGACGGGCATAGTTTATTGGGATTGGGGATGGTCGATGCAACATGATTGATTCCTCTTGAAGTCCTCTCACTGCTGAATCAATCTTGTTTATGTTAGAAAGCGAAAGCAGGCAGTGGTTTCAAAAGAACTATGCTGAGTAAACTTGTGCATGGTACTAATATGGAAACCCCAGAAAAACATGGATAGGGGGACTGCCATTTGGATTAAATAGAATACCAGTTCATGACATAAAATGAGCTGGGCTTGGACTTGAATCCATTGCTAAAGAAGGCCTTTGAAAACACAATGGGAGAAAAAGCTTGCACCCAGCATTTTCTCCTTTTCCCATAGTGTTTCCCACCTCTCCAAAAGAGAAATCCAATAATTTGAGTTTGTTGTCTGTAAATGTTTTCCATTTGGACAAGTCTAAATTTTTCTGTGGTGAAAAGTTGACCATTACTTTATGTGCCAGACTGCCAGTTGTAAAAAGCTTTCTCATATATGTATTTCACAAAGAGACATTATTTGCCAGAAATACTTTTTTTCGTAACGGACCAGAAAGTACAGGTAGGAAACAAGCAAACTATAATACTTGTTACAAGCAGTTGCTCCTTTCCCCATAATGTTCTCTGAAACTGTCAACTACAGGTGTGTGAAAATCATGTTTGGTTAGTAAATGATTAAAATTATGTTATGTATTGTCTTGCAGGGTGAAGTTGTTAAAGCATACAGAAAGTTAGCCCGAAAATGGCATCCAGACATGCACAAAACAGTGAGTATTTTGCCAGTATTTTACACTTAGAACACTGTATTAACTCTTTCATAACCAATGATAACTTAAGTAGCTTTTGCAGACAATGTAGATCAAGATCAGACTGCACAAAATGTGCAGTCTGATCTTGGATCTACATTGTCCGCATCATACTTGACTAAGACAATAGTTGACTTCAATAGCGGTAGAAATCTAATTTTAGACTTTGGGAAAAAGTCAAATTTCTGAAGTTGGTAGTGAGAAAATGTTTGAAATGGATCCCCTTAGATTATGAAAAACCATTGAAATATTACTAATTCAATGTTGTTTTGGCCTGAATATGTAAAAAAAAAAATTATAGGAGTGTTGATCTGAGATCAGACTGCATGCTGTGCAATCTAACCTTGATCTATGCTGTCTACAGTGTTTAAAAAATGGATTTTCAAAGAGGCCATTCATATTTTCATGTTCAAGCGAAGCTTCAAAAAAGGTTTTATCACTGATTATGGTAAGGCAGTTCCTGATAAACCATCAATGAATAAGAAAGAGAGGTATAAGAAGGAATAACGGTTTTCCTTATGAGAATGCATAGCCTTTTGAGGTATTTTCAAATATCAAGCCAGAATTTCATATTCACAAAGTTTAAATATCCTATGAATAAAGTTTTTAAAAAAAAAGAAACCTGAAAAACCGGCAATTTCTCCTTTTCCCACAATGTTGTCTACCATTATCACAGACAAATCTTCTCATTTGAGTTACATTTAAAAAACAGTTCTCTGCACTTGTCTTGAATTTTGACAAGCTTAAAATTTTCTCATGTGGTAAAGAGTTAACCCTTTACCACATAGTTCCAGGTTTTAATGACCCTGGGGAAGAAGACTTCCAAAAACATTGTGAGAAAACGAGAAAATGCTGGTAATCAGCATAGTTTCCTTTTCCCACAGCATTTTCTACAGGTCAATTCAAAGACATTTCCTATCATCTGAGCCAAATTTAATTTGTTGTCTGCAAATGCTGTCAAATTGGACAAATCTAAACTTTTGTCATTTGGTAAAGACTTAACTCTTTACCACAAAACAAAACCTTGGCCTCCTCTGGACTGAAAGCACTTGCAGGCAACAAATTAAATCTGGCTTAAATTATGAGGTATGTCCATGAAAAGGTAGAAAACATTGTTGGAAAAGGAGAAAATGCTGGTTATCAGCATTTTCTCTTTTTCCCACAATGTTTTCAAAAGCCTTCTTCCTGAGGGTTGTTAGGGATTTATGATAAATGGTTAAATCAGTCACTGTGCACAGTAAAATCCTGTTGAAATGTTTTGCGATCGTAAGCTTTCTCAAACCAAGTACCCTTCAGGGAAACAATAGGGGTTTACATTCCTACTTCCTGATGTCCTTGGACCCTTTATTTCCTGAAACAAATTTGCAGCTGGCAATCTTGAAAACATCCTTGTAGAATTCGGATAACTTGATTAAACCCTTTATCAAACAGTTCTAAGTTTTAACAACCCTGAGGAAGAAGCAATTTGGAAAAATTGTGGGAAAAGGAAAAAAAATGCTTGTTACCAGTGTTTTCTTCTTTTCCCACAATATTTTCTACCCTACCATAGACAAATTTCATCATTTTAGCTGCATTTAATCTTTCATTTGCAAATACTTTCAATTTGGTCAAGTCTAAGATTTTGTCATGTAGTAAAGAGTTAATGTTCTTTCAATTTGGACAAGTCTACATTTTTGTCATGCGGAAAGGAGTAAATGCTTTTATTATACATTTTCTTGGAATAATGTACAATAAATTGTATTGAATTGATGCTATACTTTTTAATTCTTCTGTTCTTCTTCAACAGAAAGAGGCCAAAAAGGAGGCAGAGAAGGTTTTTCAAGTCATAGCAAATGCATATGAGGTCAGTGCTCTTTCTCAAAATTTAGTTTCTTTTTCGGCTAGGTATATCTTCATCTATTACTTATCGTTCAATGTAAGTTTGTTGCACAAATGTGCTCTTTTGCCTCACAATAAACTTTAGGGCTTTTACATTGTTTGGTTGGGTCTATACTGGTGACATACTCTCGTGCCAAATAAATGATTCAGATACTTTTAGTCATTGTACAGGAGATGTTGCTCTTCTTGGGCTGTTTGGTAGGAATATCATGCAAATATTACAGGACAGTAGGGATAAAAGATAAGACTGCTTGATTTGGAAAGTCTGATCTTACTCTATACTGTTCATTAACGCTTTACCACTCAATCCCGACTTTAAATGTAAAAAGTCTTTTGAAAACGTTACGAGTATTGGAGAAAATGCTGGTAACCAGCATTCTCTCCTTTTCCCACAATGTTTTCTACCCTTCCCATAACAAATTTCAATCTTTCAGTCACATTTACTTTGCCGTCTATAGATGCTTTCAATTTGGACTAGTCTAAAATTTTGTTGTTTGGTAAAGAGTTAAGTCTTGTTTTTGTTATATTAGATTTCATATTGTTTTCTTTGTCATACCTTAGCGTGTATGACACCAGAGGTTTATTCATAACCATTGTACTTTTAGAAAGAAACCTTATCAGGGGTCCTGCATGGCTCAGTTGTAAAGTTTTAGAACTGGAAAACTGGAAGCTCTAGGATTAGGCCTGAAAAAAATATCTGTCTTTAGGGTTTCCCTACCCTACTTAAAAAATGGTGCCGACCCTAAAATTTTTGCGCCATGATTGAAAAAAAAAGTCTGTCAGGTGTGATTTCAGTATATGGTCCATGTAAAAAGTTTCTGGGGGAAAAAAAATGAATCCCTAGCTACCCTGCCTACAGCATCTCTGACCGAAACCTTAAACACAGATTTTTTTTGTTAGACCTTAATCCATGTGGAAAGGAGGTGATTTTTCTGGGAGTTTTTCATAATACTCAATAGAGCCCTAGCCTTGCACTGGTGGGACACTACATAAATGAGCTGTTTCTGTAATTTGACCTACATGTAACTCTTTACCAAAGGACAAAATTGTAGACTTGTCCAAATTGAAAGTGTTTGCAGATGTTGATTGAAATTTGGCTGAAATGATGGAATTTGTCTTTGGTTGAGAAGAAAGCATCGTGGGAAGAGGAGAAAATACTGGTTACCGGCATTTTCTCGTTTTACCACAATGTTTTCAAAAGGCTTCTTTGATAGGGTTGTTTAAATTCGGGATTGTGTGGTAAAGAGTTAACTCTTTACCAAACAACAAAATTTAAGACTCTTCTGTGTAGGGAACATTTGCAGACAACAAACAAAATGTTGCTTGAATTATGGGATCTGTGTTTGAAAGGTTAGAAAATATTGTTGGAAAAGGAGCAAATACTGGTTACCAGTACCAGTTTTCTTTTTTTTTTTCCCACCAGTTGTTTGGTAAAGGCTTAGATAATGTTGAAATAGGCGTGAAACACCATTCAATCAATCATTTCAGATTTTAAGCAAAGAAGATTCAAGAAGTGATTATGATTACATGTTAGATCACCCAGGTTAGTGGAACAGCATATTGCATTAACTCATATTAAAAGATGGAAGCTGCCGAGATTGGCCGAATAGCCTTTACAAAAACATCGATGTTACAAGATATTTACTGATGAGTTAGTGAGTCTACGGCCCCTAACTCTCATATTAAAAGACAGAAGCTGCCAAGATTGACCAAATAGCCTTGACGAAAACGTCCATGTTACACAATATTTGCCGATGAGTTAGGGGTCATAATCTTTAAATATAGATATTGTTTATTACAAATTCATCTCTGATAACAGATATTGTCTTGTTTTTCCTAAAAACCTAAGTTAAACCCTGTGTCTTTCATAACTGTGCTTTGTTAGTATTGCAGTCCACAAAAATGAATAAGAAAGATAGAAAAATAGTTGAGTATGAAATTCTAACAAAAACACAATGAAAAATTGTAATATAATTATGCAACTTTAGTAACAATCAAGAATGTCTGTCTCATTAATGTCACAGTTCCTAAGAAAATTTCCAAAAACAGATAACCCACACAAAATCATTTTAATTGTTTAAGTGCTTAAGCCTTAGCATGACTTTATGTGATCTAGTGGACAATGTTGATCAAGTTTCAGACTGCCATCCAATCTGGATTTTACTTTCTCTGACAGATTGTATGATAGTCTAACCAGAATTACCTTCAGAATATAACTATTTGATCTTTCCAATAAACAGATTGGAGAAGTTTAATCTTATCAAAAAACAAAATTTTATATGTGTCCAAATTGAAAATGTTTGCAGAGCATTGAATGAATGTGATGCAAAAATTTAAATGTGTTTTTTAAAAGGGTAGCCAAGATTATGGGAAAAAGAGAAAATGCTTTTTTTCAATTTTCCACAACGTTTTTAATCACCAGGGTTGTCAAAACTTGGGATTGTTTGGTAAAGACCTGACTGTTTACCAGATGACAAAATTTCAAACTTTGCCCTATTGAAAGCATTTGCCAGCATACAAAGTTGTTGTGGCTGAAATGATGGAATTTGTTCTTAGATAGGGTAGAAAACATTACTGGAAATGGAGACAATGCTGTTTGCCAGCATTGTCTGCTTTTCCCACAATGTTTTCAGAAGTCATCTTCCTAAGGGTCTTGAAATCAGGAGAGTGTTTGGTAAAAAGTTACTGCACTTATTTAGCTCTAGAATTCTTAAAAGAAGTTGTATGTTCAGGGCAAGATTGATCATCTTTTCTTACTTGTGATTTTATCTCCACTGACATTGTTATTGTGTTTTTTCAGATGAATTCTACTATAATTACTACCGATACTACAAAACAAGAACAGCTCCTAAAGTAGATGTTAGAATCGTCATAGCTGTTACTATCACAGTCATATCAGTTGTTCAGGTAGGCTTGTTTAAATCTTTACCAATGACAAAAATAAAAAGACTGGTCTAAATTGGAAACATTTGCAAATGACAAAATAAAACATGACCTAATTAATCAGATTTGCCATTCAAAGGGTAAGAAACATTGTTGGAAAAAGGAGAAAGTGCTTGTTACCAGCATTTTCTCCTTTTCCAATAATGTTTTGAAAAGTCCTATTTTTCAGGGTTGTTAAAACACAGGATTTTTTGTAAAGGGTTAAAGGGGGCTGTTTAGATTTTTATAAACACATCACACTTCAAAAATGTTTTATCACTTAGTTAATAAGGCAGTAATTTGCAAACCATCTCTAAATAAGAAAGAGAAGGGAATGTGTTTTTTTAATTGGGTACAAAGCCTCTTAAAATGTTTTATCCTGTTGTAAAATCCTATGGTATGACAGGGGGTCAAATAAAGTTGTTGATACACAGTCACCTGACCTTGTGACTGGGTTCATTATATCAGTTGTTCATGTGATCAAGATTTGTTGGACTAGTTGGTCATGTGACCAGCAGGACCTACTTTTTAAGGGCTGGTACATGTAATAATTGTTTTTACAATAATATTACCGCTTAAAATACTATGCTCATGTTTATTTTTCTTCTAATTAAAAATAAAATGGAATTCTTCGCCACAACGTTTTTCAGCCAACTTTTTTTTTTTTTGAGCAAAATGTTCAATTTAGTTGGATATAGATTATAAATGAGAAACAGGATAAATAGAATAGATGGTTGTTGTCTTTGATGGGTTAAAATTATTTGGCTCATCTCCAGAATTCATCTGGTTCACCTTCGGCTCATCAGAAAAATCCTCTGCCTTGCTAAAATAACCTAACCCATCAAAGCACCATCTATTCTCTATTTGGTTTTCATGCCTGACTTCTGCAAGGCTTGTGGGAATTCCACATGGTCAATAACATGCATTTGCTAATGTGGGCCTGTATTCAAATAGGTTAGATGTAGAGTAAAGAAATTAGGTAGAATGACCCTTGGACATGCAGAAAATTTACAGATAGCGAAACGTTTAGAGCTTTGACCCATGTCTGCCTTGGCAGACTGTAAAGGCTGACATGGTTCAATACTTTTTGCAGATATGTGAAAACCCCTTTTCACAGAGCATGACTTATATACTATTTTCCAGTATTATGGAGCATGGCAGAACTATTCTACAGCAATAAGTTACCTATGTAGGGAAGAGAAATATAGATTACAGGCTAAGAATATTGCTAATCAAATGGGACTGCTACCTGTGACAAAGAAAAAAGAGTCAGGAAGGAAAAATAAGGTAGGTAACCCTTTCCCAAACCACAGATTTTGGACTCTTAAAAATTTCAAGCAAATGATATGTAGCTCAAATAAGAGGATTTGAAAACTTTGAGGGAATGGGAGACAGTATTGGCTACCAGCATTTGCTCTTTTTCCCAGAAAGTTTTCCAGAATCTTCCATAGTGTCGCTAAAACTTGGGATTGTTTGATAAGAGGTCAAAGTTTTATTGATGACAGATGTGGGATACACATTACACATTTCCTCTGGAAAGAAATTTGTGATTGATGACTTGAAAACATTATTTGGAAATATGAATAACTAATATGAATTAATTTTTTTTTTTTTTTAAGTTTAATGAGAAATGAAAAAAAAATAATGCTAAAATAGAAACCACCTTAATGTTTTACCACACAACAATACTTTAGAATTGTCTGTATTTCACAGATTCATTAAAACTCAGGATTGTGTAGGGTTAAGCCAAAGATTTTTTGGTAATAGTGTGCTACAAGACTTAAAAAAAATATATATATATTTTTTTATCATCTAACAATGTTAAAAGGTTTTGAACAAAGTTCATGATACTAAGTGCTTTCAAATTCGGCTTGTAGAATATTTATTTCAGGACAGATTGAAACTTCACTACTAAGACAAGTCTTGAAAATAAGGTCTTTTGTAAAAGTTTTCTCTACAGCACTAATAATTCAAATTTTCCATTTGTTGCAATGATTTCTGTCATGTCTCCACTGAAATGTGATAAGTACCAGGTGGATAAATTCTCTTTTCTCTTAGTAAAATTTAAGACTTCTGAATATCAAAAGTCTGTGCAGACAAAAAATGCAGTGTGACTAAAATGATAGGATTTGTTTTCAAAAGCCTTATTCCTCAGGGTTTTTAAAACATGTGGTTTTGTGGAAAAAGGTTTGTGATTACATGTCTATGGATCATTTTGTCTTTGTATCAAACAGAAAAAGATGAAAACTATTGCCACAGATAGCTGAAAATGTTTCTTTTATACATAGGAAGAGATAAAAGAGGAAGAAGAACGAATAATTAGACAAATTATTGAAGAAAAAATGGATATAAGGTATGATTTCTGTCATTCTGGTCTTTCATAATCATTTACATTCCTTTTATCAGGATTGCAAATGCAAAGCCTGTCTTATCAAATCTGTTATAAATACACTAGAATTCAGTACAGGCTATTTTCAGCTCTAACATGCCCATGTGACATACAGGCAAAGAATATTTTTATCAGGGAAAGGAGGTAAACTCCTGTTCCAACAGAATCAAATTTCTACAGTGATAAGTCGTTATCAGACAAAAAAATGTGAAGACCAGACCAAATTCAAAGCAGTTGCTGACAACGAATTAAATGTGGTTTAAAGGATTGGCTTTTGAGTTGAAAGTTTGAAAATCTTAGGGAAAATGGACAAATTGCTGGTCATTGTCATTTCCTCCTTTTCCAACAATGTTTTCAAAACTTTGATCTGCAGGGTTGTTAAAACACAGTTTTTTTTGTAAAGTAAAAAAGTTGAAACAATATTTCAGTTTTATTGTGTGATATCATGGCTGCAGCTAATACATACATAGCTTCCATTGGAACTAAGCTTAGAATCTACTAAAAGACAATTCCATTTGACCAGTCCTGCTAGCTGGAAATAAAGCTGGATTTCCTGATCACAACCCATTACCTTTCTCTGTAAGCAATCAAGAACCCATAAGCTATCTTTAGACATATTGCTGATTGCCAAAGTGATAAAATGAAGGAATGTATAATGAAAAGGAAAATGTTTTTCTATGACACCAATCTTATTTTACAAGGTCTTTAGAGTCTTTCAAATTTTTTTGCAGAGGAGGCTACTCTAAACCAACATATTATGATGTATTATGGGTACAGTTAGTATTTTTCCCATATCATTTAGTACTGTATATAAAGTGGTATATTGGTTGGATATGGAGATTCAATATAATGAAAGAAGAGTATGGAGAAGAACAAAAGCTTTACCTCATTAGAAGAAATTTGAAACTCAAGCAAAGTCAATTTGATGTAAGTGATGGTTATTTTACACATTTCTGCATAATACTTTTTTAACATCATCTTGCAGTTTACCACTTTGAAAATATAGTGGCAAAGTAACAAGTAATTCGATGCCTTAGAATGATAAGGTCGTAAGTGTCACTTACGACCTTATATGATGCATACATATTTGGAAATGGCATTTCATTCTCTATCCTTTTATGTCAATTTCATAGAAATTTGAACTTGTTGTGTTGACCAAATAAGGTGCTGAAAAAGGTCGTAAGTAAAATCAGTTTCAATCTGTTTATAACATAAGGTCGTATGTGACACGTACGACCTTTTGTTAATACTTTACAAAGTATTGCACAGTTGAATAAGAAGGTCGTAACTGCTACGTACGCCCTTGTTGTACAACGTTTTGCACTTAGTCTTAAAAATGAAGAATCCTTAGAAATACATGATCAGACTTTTCTGTAATATATCATATAGCAGAAACACAGAATTAATAGAAATTAAGCCAATAAAAATGCACTTTACCCAAAGAAAAAGTGGAAACAAACAAGAAACAAGACAATTTTATGAAACTGATTTTGATGTAGAGATTACAGCATTGTCAAAAGTTTGAGAGAGGGAAAACAAACATTTCGTAGCAATTCAACTTGTGCATCGGGGTAAGTATTTAAAACTGGTTTAACTTTGAAGAATAGACAGCCTTTAAATAAATAGTATTTTTAAAAAAGCCACCTAAACGTCTTGTATCTTGTTAAAGGTAAAATAACTGTTTATGAAAAAAAATCTAAAAAGTGTAATAGTATTCGTACTGACCATACTGCATAGAGAATTGGTCCTTCATGAAATTACACACTCTCTCATCTAATTTAATCAGTTTAAACACCATAAGGCAATTAATAAGTGCGTTGAGCTGATTACATTATTTCAGTCATATTAGATAGACAGCGTACTTATGTAGGTTATGGTTTTGTCTGTGGAGGTCCTACTTATGGACACTCAATTGAAAAAAGGAATTTAGAATGAAGATCTAACAAAGGAACTCACGATTAGGAATTCTTCCCCGTGTTTGTGTAGTGTTTAACCCACTCTTAAAACACTGGGCACGATGTCTTTCCTTTGGAACCATTGTAGATCAAGGTTAGACTGCAAAAAATGTGCAGTCTAATTTTGAATCTACATTGTCCCATGTGCTGTCATAATAGGACAAAGAGACCCCTGAAAACAATATTTCTATCTTTTCTCCAAAAATGAAAGTGCCCATTTTGAATTTGTAGCCCATTGAGGTTCAATGTCGCTTTCATCCAGTAATATTGCGAATGCCAGTGCACCTTTATAAGTATACTTCTGTAGAGATTATCCTACGGCTGCTACCCACAATATTCTTTCCGAGCTACTGATTGCTTTTCCACATAAAATGTTTTGCTGCATCTTTCTTCATTTTGCATAAAGGAATAGCAAATTAACAAATATATGTATATTTTAAAAGAGAAGGAATATAGTATTCAAGAAGTATAATTCAGTATTTAATGTTAAAGCCAATATAAATGTGGCCTAACACAAAGTGTCTTAACTCTGGCTGCAAGGGCTATGATAACATGTTACTAATCAATCTTGTGTTGACCTTGGTGAAGAAGGATTTTTAAAACATAGTGAAAAAGTTTTTTTTTTTCCTTCCAAATATTTGAACTGCCAAGTCTGAGTAAAAGCTTGAAAATTACATAATTTAAAATACTTGTGGACAAAAATACAATTTCAAGCTTCATCTAAATGAGTTAAAAAATATCCTTGTGAAAGAAGTTGCTCAACATGAGTGATTTCTCTGTTTAACTCTTTAACAAATGACAACATTTTGGTATCATCCAAATCAAAAGGATTTGCAGACAAAAACTAATTTAATGATGGATTTTTCTTTGGATGGGTAGAAATCATTGTGGGAAAAGGAGAAATGCTTTTCATGAATGTTTTCTACAACCGTCAACCTTAGGGCCATAAAAACCAGAGATTATCTGGTAAAGAGTTAACCAGTTTTCAACAAAAACTGTTATTACGGACTTGTTTATATGTGGTAGGGTTTAATGATATTCTGAAGTCTATGATTCAACTTTCAACAGCAGTACTGTTCATTAACTACCTTAATGGGAGCAGCTTTTTGAAAACATTGTTGGAATAGGAGAAAATGCTGGCAATCAGCTGTTCAATATTTTCCTGCTACATGTATGTCTTTCAACCCGATCAAGACAAATTAAATCATTTGAACTGCAACTAAAACTGTGTTTACCTGTTGTATGCAAGTAATTTTAATATAGAGAAGTTTCAAAAGGGACTCTTTTGGTTAAGGGGCTGTGGCCTGTTATTAGTATTTTGCTGTCTTAGAAATGTTAAAGTGTTCGTTTTAAAGGTAGTTCACAGGTTTATAAAGTATTCAAGAGTTTATTTGTACTTGTCTATTTGATGTAAGTTACTGTTGATCTAGTTATAGACCTGTTTGTTATCTGTAGCTGTTGTATGAATGATTATATTCTTTTAAAAGTATAACAATAGGGTAATCTGAAGGACAGCTATATCCTCCGCCGCCCCGTCCCGGGTATGATTCCTGCTGGACCTAAAAAGCACTTCATTGCACCGAGCCATTTATAATCACTCTTCAATCGTCCTATCATGACTGAAGAACGGTTGACGGATATAAAACACCAAGACAGCCATATATCCATATCTTTTGTTGCATTGATGAATTTAAATCAATAAACCCATATAATTTCTTATATAGATCTACAAACACGAAATCCACAAACAAAATCTGCAACACAAAAGCTGCAAAAATAAAAGCCAGACTTCAAATATTAGACTCATTACTAGGACACTAGCTTTCGCAGCTTTTAGGACAATCACTCCAAAACAATATTGACAACAGAAATATGACTGTTCTACACTGCACTTGTCCTCAAGATGGTCTATCTTTATATAAAGTTTGAAGCCGATAGCTTTTATACTTTGTAAGTTATGCTCAAGACAAATCTTTTAGATTTGTTAGATAACTAAGGGCCACAACTCCAAAAATAGTGGAGACAGAGTTATGGATGTTGTGCACGGCATGTGTCCCCAATGTGATCTGTCCGCATATGCAGTTTGACGTCAATAGCTTTTATACTTTGAAGTTATGCGCCGGACAAAAATTAAGTTTGTAACACAACAAAAGGCAATAACTCCTAAAATAATGGAGACAGAGTTATCTATCTTAAGCATTGCACTTGTCCTCAATATTATTTATTTGTATATGAAGTTTTAAGCCAAAAGAAGTTATTTTCCAGACAAAAATCAAATTGGTAAAATAACTGAGGGCCACAACTCCAAAAATAGTGGAAACCGAGCTATTGGTCTTGTGCACTGCACTTGTTCCGAACATAGTCTTTTTGTAGATCAAGTTTGAAGGCAATAGCTCTTTTACATTGGTGAGTTTTGCTCCGGACAAAAATCCACTCTTGGGGAAATAACCCAAAAATAATGTATGCACAGGTATGGATCTTGTGCTTTGCCCTTTTCTTAAATGTGATCTATTGAAGTCAATAGCTTTTATAATTTGGAAGTTATGCTCCAGACAAAAATCCCATTTGTAAAATAACAAAGGGCAATTACTCCAAAAATATTGACGATAGTGTTATGGATCTTGGATTCTTCACACCATCTTACCTAGATGAACATTTAGCCAAAGTTTGATGAAAATCTTTCAAAGGGGACAGGAGATATGGAGCAGACAAGAAAAGGTTACAGATGGACGGACAGACAGACAGGCGAACAGACAGAATGACAGGCAGACAGACAGAGGCCATTCCTTTAATCCCCTCCGGCTTCGCGGGGGGGATATTAATTTAGAAAGAGGTTTCATATGTAGAAAAGATGCAGCTACACTTACGACCTTCTGTCGATACCTTTTACAACATACTATTTTGACAAAAAGGTTGTTACTGGCACTTACGACCTTTCATTACTCGTCCATTTTGGAACAACCAAAGTACAAGGGACGTTTGCAAGTTTTTTTCCAAATTTTCTCAAATTAGGTAAGGCTTTTTATTATTATCAATGGCCATTTAAATTTTGCTCCATAGTTAGAAGAAAATAAAAAATGAATTATTGAAAATGATCTGTTATTGTTGTAATAAAAATGTTTTTTCAAGTTTTCTCAAAACTGTGTTTTTTCACTTACGACCTTCTCATTCTAAGGCATCGAATTGTCACATCTGCCTCTTTTGTTTTTACATTTTCAGTTTGTATCTTAATTCATGTTGATTTTTTATAATTTACAAGGATGTATGAAATTTGTCAGCTGCAAATCAGAAGGTAACAAGTTAAGCTTAACTCTTTACCAAACAACAGTACTTTAGACACATCCAAATTCAAAGCGTTGAAGACAAGAAGTTAAATGTGGTTCAGTTGATGACATTTGTCTCTAAAAAGGAAGAAAACTCTGTGGGAAATGAAAAAAATGCTGGTTACCAGCATTTTCTCTTTTTCCCACAGAGTTTTTCAAAAGCTTTCTTTTGCAGGTTCATTAAAACTTGGGATTGTGTGGTAAGGGTTAAAGCTGTTAATTTTAGCTCCACTGGCCAAAAGCCAGCAAGCTTATATCATGGCACTGTGTCCCTCGTGCATCTGTGCAAGTATGCGTGCGTTGTCTTTTATTCCAAACATCCCTGAAACTGTACGTTCAATTTTGGTGAAACTTCACAGAAATGATCCTGCTATGGTCTTTTTCAGAATTTCTTCAAAGAATTTTATTGAATTAAAAACTCAGGGTACCATGGCAACAAAACTGTAGAATACTGAATATCTTTAAAAATTTTCTTGCATAGGGCTACCAAATTTGGTATATAACTTCATCTAGTGGACTTGTTCCAGACTTTTTCAAATTATAGCCCATGGGTCAAAACTGGCCAACAGTGGGGGTCACAAGTTTTACATAGGTGTGGCATAGGGCTTCCAAATTTGGCATATAGCTTTATCTAGTGGACCCCTACTAAGTTTGTTCAAATTATAGCCCTGGAGTCAACATTGGCCATGCCCAAACTAAAAGAATCTTCTGGGTCTGTATTCACCAACCATTCTTAAGAACTTTCTTTGTCCTTTTCTGCAAGACTTTCAACATTTGTAAGTTACAAAACTTCTGATTGGCTAAACCATTTGGCTAACTGATTGGCTAAACCATCAGAAGTTGTGGTACATTGTACTTTCAAATTTAGAAAATTTTGGAGAATAAGACTGAGAAGGTTTTTAAGAATGGTTGGTGAATATGGACCCAGATTCCTAACCATTATATCTAGGTTAATTAGAACTTGCATGTAGCTTCATGTAGTTGGTCTTTAGCAAGATTTAGTAAAGTACTTGGGTAAGCCTTAGGGGTTACATGGTTTACATAGGCCTGTAATTATAGTGAGAACTATGAAAAGCTTCCTAAAGTACATGAAGTCAGTATGACTAAAGTCTGTAATAAAGATTTAGGGAAATAACACATGTTCACTCATGGCAGATATACCTAGTTTGTAACCATTTACCTTTCTTGATAAACTGATGTAACCACTTACCTTTCCTGATAATCAGATGGCACTATTACATGACTGGTGTGGGGTAGTCAAGTTTTTTTTTTTTTTTTATAGAAAATGTTCAGTTTTTAGTGAGAGTGATTTATAGTGATGTTATTGTTATACTCAGATGAGTTGAATATTTTATGAAGTGAGGTTTGTATTATTCAGTTTTGGAAATCTTCTTAACAAAGCACTTCTTTGTAAGAGTTCATTGATAATTGACATGAACAGTATTTGATCAGACCAGCTTGTATTCATCGACATCTTTGCTTTTGAAAAAAGAAAAATGACCTGGAAGGGGGTGGCTATTTTCTCTGCTTTCTCTAGGAGAGTTGCTATAAAGACCTCATGATTTATGTCTCTGTCAATGCCAAGGACAAGATAAATTTGTATATACTTTTATTTTAGCTTAGCTATTTTTTAAAGAAACATTGAGGTATTATCATATTTTTAAGAAACAGTGAGGTACTAACATTGCTCATAGCTATCCAAAAACTTTTCTCATAACTGACAACTGTCAGAACTGACAACTACAGTTATTTACTTTCAGTTTTGGCCAGTTGTCATTTGTTCCAAGGGGAATTCATACTAGAAGGGTAGGTAACCCTCAAAACATTTTTGACAGTTAGTCCCCTTTTTTGACAAAGAATTTTCATTGAATAAGCACCTGTAGCTAAGTATTGGTACGTGCATGAAGTTCTCTTGATTTACAAAGTTGTTTGATTGTTTGTCTATTGCAGGCCTTAGAGGATACAGAGATAGAGAAATATTTAAATTTAGAGTTATGGATAAAAGAAAAATTCGTAGTAAGTATTTTTAAACACTTACAGTGCTGAATTATTGAAAAAGGCCTTTTCAACCCATTACCAAACATCCCATGTTTTAAAAACCCCATAAGAATATGCCTTTGAAAACTTTGTGAAAAAAGGAGAAAATCCTGGTAACCAAGACAGAGCCCATCATTTGAGCTACATTTCAGTGGTAGTCTCAAAATGGTTTTAATATGGAGGAGTGTTTTAATTTTGTTTTTGGGTAGAGATAATCAGAAAAATAGCTGAAGCATTCACTCTTAAAATTTGTATTTACAAGAACATGTAACAAAGTAGTGGACAGTGTGAATCTAAAATCAGACTGTATATTCTGTGCAGTTTGATATTGATCTACATCGTTAGCAAACAACAAAAGCCAGGCCTGGCTCTTTATGATTCAGCTGCAGTTTTGATGAACAGTTGATGTTCTTTCAAAAGACTTCATGCATTAGCTATTAAAAGTCAAAGACAATTTAGGTTAACTCTTAGACTAGTCCAATACGAAAGTGTTTGCAGATGACAACTTCATTTTGAACAAAATGATTTGATTTAGTTTTAGAAAACAATGTGTGATGAAAAAAACAGTGTGATAAGGAAAAAGTGCTGGTCATCAGCATTTTCTCCTTATCCGTTAATGTTTTCAAAAGATTCTTTTTTAGGATTGTTTAATTAAACTCGGGATTGTCTGGTAAAGAGTTCATAGTTTCTGTGATAGGAAGGGTTAAGCTATGGCAAGACAGTCTTTCTGTGCTTGTAACCAGCATCTAATTTTAGTAACAGATATGCTACTTGCCAGATGTGAGATCTACATTATAATGTCAGCTGTTTAAACTCCTATGCTGCTTTGCAAATGAAACATTTATATTTGATGTGGCTCGGCTTGGCTCTGTGATGAACTTACAGGATTTACAACCTTGATGCCCTGGGTTTGAACTTTGTTTAGGTGTGGGGTAGGCCCTTGGGGTTTTTGTTGTATTGTCTTTGGTTTAGTTACTTCAAAGCTAGTGCCGAGCACAGGTGAAACTAAGGACACACATGAGTAGGTAAGCTGGTGCAGTGATATGACTGAAGTAAGGTTGAAAGTTTAGTTAAAAAAACAATCAATCAATCAGTTTTTTTTGGTCAGTGAGATAAACCCACATATAGTCACTTTCTTCGCTGTTTTGGTTAGAATATCTCTGAAAGTTTAAGCAAGTTTAGATCAATGATCAGTCCAGAGAAGCATACTGTGTGCATTCTGATCTTAAGCCTGCCTTCAAAAGCACCTGTTGATATCTTTGTTATGGAGTAAATTACTCAGTTGGATACAATAAAATCTGTCTTCTTTTATTTAGGAAGCAGCTTGGATTAAGCAAGTATATATTGAGTTCAAGAGAAGGCAAATATGTTAAACTTCGCCTGTACTAGGCACACATATCTCACATATCCCTTTCTTTCTGGGATGGACTGTATTTTATTTCTTGCTTTTCTTTGACTCTACAGGTATGGAAAAAAGAGCAAGAAGAAGAAATGAAAAGCAAATTAGCAGAGAGTGCTAGACATAAAAGTTACAGACGATACATGAAGAAAGGAGGACCTGGACAAATGACATTTGGCCCAGAATAACAATAACCCATTATCAGATATAGGTCTCAAAAATCTCAAGTTGATACAGCTGTGAAAGTCTGCTGAGTTTGCTGCCAAATATGTTTTACCTTAACCTAATACCACTTAGTTTACTTTTAAACTGTTTCCCAAATGATTCTATGTTTTATTGATTCTTAAAAAGAAACCTTTTGAAAAGAGCATGGGAAAAGGCTGATATAACCGCCATTTTATGCTTTGCCAAAAACATTTTCTTTTGAAGGATAAAGCTCGTCATTAGAGCTGTGTTTATCACCTGTAAATGCTTTCAGTATAGACCAGTCAAAAGTGGTCAACTTTCTTACTTTGCTTGTCTCAAACATCTTACCAAATGACAGAATTTTAGACTAGTCTAATTGAAAGCAATTGCAGACTACATCTTGAATTTGGCTTGAATTATTGGATTCATTTCTTGATAGTATAGGAAACACTATTGGAATTGGAGAAAATGCTGATTGCCAGCATTTTCTTCTTTTCCCATAGTGTTTTCATAAGCCTTCTTAAGTTTGGTAGGTAAAACTCCGGATTGTTTGTAAAAGGTTACCAGTCAGTATCAGCGTTGACTTTATTTATCACCAATGAGAGAAACAATTGTTTAAAGTGTCATATCATTTCTCTTCCTTAACTTACTTTACCAAAACAGCACTTATTTTATCTCTCCTGGCTGAAAATAGGTGCGCTTACGGCATAGCCTTGTGTCCATTGTGCATGCATCTGTGTGTCTATTATTTATTTCAAACTTCCCTGAAACCTGTGCCCAACTTGAACTAATTTAATACAAATATTCCTACTGTGGGGCTCTTTTTAGTTTTCTTTTAGAAAAAAAATCTTAAAGAGCTCTGGATGCCATGGCAACAAAAGTGAAAAACTTGAAAATTCTTTACAAAAATCTTGTTCAAATCTGATGGTTGGACTTTTTTTTTGCAATTAATCTTTACCAAATGATAAAATTTTCAGACTTGTTCAAATTCAAAGCATTTGCAGATAGTAAATTTTTCAGTGTTTCTCAAAATATGGAATTCATCACTGAAAGGTTAGATAATATTTTGGGAAAAGGAGAAAATGCTGGTTTCTTTCATTTTATCCTATACCCATTATATTTTTAAATAATTTTTTGTCAGGGTCGTTAAAACGAGTGATAGTGTGGTAATAGGTTATGTAATATTGGTTCTTGTCATATTTCAAAAGAATATTAATATCCACAAAATCATAGCTGCCTTCGGATGTGGCTATTTATCTCTGTAATAAATCATACAGCAATATTCAAGAACTTCTAAAAAGCTGTTTGTCAGAGTTCATTCTAATTGGCATGAAAGGTTGTTTGGTAGATTTCGTTCAGATTTCTTGAATCAGTGGCTGTCATACACAAGTTAAAAGCTAGTGGAGCAATACAGGGCCATCATGACCTTCTCGTTTGCATTTGTCTCTATCTAATTACACCTTCAAAATACAAACTTGCTGCCTCTGACTTTCATAATATTCAAACCATAGCAGTTCGGATAGCAAACATAACTGTTTGATACATAAATTATTGTAAAGATAAAAAAAGAATTCGAAAATGATCTTTAACACTAACATTTCCTGTAGGTCTCTATAATGTTTTGGAGAGTTGTCTGCTGCAAGAGAAAAAAAATATATATACAGAAAGCAGTATTTGAATATAGCGCCAAAGCTGAACAGTATCATAAGACAGTTCATTAAGTTGAAATTATCATTGTAGTTCCCCCTCTGCCACAATGAAGTCGGGGGTATATCTAATATACATGTACTATACTGGTGTCAGGTTGTCTGTCCTATAGTGGATGCAATTCTTTGTCCTCCTCTCCTCCAAGAGTTTTTAACCCATTTGGGTGAAAGCTGAATAGAAGCCTTCCTACTATGGGAACTTTTGTGCCTGCAATTTTCATTTTGATAAGTTATTTCAAGAGTTAGCTCTTTACCAAATGACAAAATTTTAGACTTGGTCAAATTGATAGCATTTGCAGATGACATGTGATTCAAAAATGAAAATTTGTTCTGGGAATGGTAGAAAATATGTGGGAAAAGGACAAAACGCTGGTTACCAGCATTTCCTCCTTTTCCCACTTTGTTTTATACGGCTTTCTTTCTCTGGGTCGTCAAAAGACAGGATTGTGTTATTACCCGATCCAGTGACAAGGCCACTGCAAAGTGTGTGTGTGTGTGTGGGGAGGGGGGGGTTCTCTTATTTTGTCTGTGACAGTTCTAGTGCTTTTTCAGCTCTGTTGGCTGAAAGCCAGCAGAACTTATGTCATGGCGTGGTTTCTGTCATCCTTCTGTCTCTGCCCATCCATTAATCTTTTTCTTGTTTACGTGATAAAGTCTGCATTTGTGGTCAGATTTTCTGGAAACTTGCACAGTTTTTTTTATATCATCAATAGCTTGAACCCTATTGATTTTGATAAAAATCTGACAATCAGTAAGGGAAAAGTAGCCATTTCAAGTTGAAAATTTGCAAATTTGCATTTCTTGTTTATGCTATAAAATCTGCATTTGTAGTCAGATTTTCATGAAACTTGCACTGTTTGTTTATACCATCAGTAGCTTGAACCCTGTTGATTTTGAAATAAATCTTACAATCAGTAAGGGAAAAGTAGCCATTTCAAGTTGAAAATTTGCATTTCTTGTTTACGTGATGAAGACTGCATTAGTGGTTGGGTTTTCATGAAACTTGCACTGTTTGTTTATTTCAGCAATAGCTCGAACCCTATTGATTTTGAAATATCTTACAATCAGTAAGAGAAAGAAGCCATTTCAAGTTGAAAATTTGCATTTCTTGTTTACATGATGAAGACTGCATTTGTGGTTGGGTTTTCATGAAACCTGCACTGTTTGTTTATTTCAGTAATAGCTTGAACCCTATTGATTTTGAAATATCTTGCAATCAGTAAGAGAAAGAAGCCATTTCAAGTTGAAAATTTGCATTTCTTGTTTACATGACAAAGTCCACATTTGTGTTCAGATTTTCATGAAACTTGCACAGGTGCTTTACATCATCAATTGCTTGAACCCTGTAGATTAGGAAAAATATCTGACAAAGAGTAAAGGAAAAGTAGCCATTTTAAGTTCGAAATTTACATATCTTGTTTACGCGATTAAGTACGTATTTTTGTTTGATTTTCATGGTACTTGCACAGCTGCTTTTGTATCATCAATAGCTTCAATTCTATCAATTTGAAACAAAAAATTGGACAATTAGTAAAGGAGAAGTAGCAGTTTATAGTTGAAAAATATACATTTCAGTTTGATTAAGTTTGCATTTTTGATTAGTTCTTTTGAAACTTATGGTTTTAGCAGATGTTTTCTGTTTTGTTGATAAACCATACTGTTTGTACTTAAAGTGTTTGAATTAAGTGTTATTTAAGAGAATATTTTGTCGGTGGAAAAAATAGCCTGTACATTAACTCTTTACAAAATGAAAAAAAAAAAAAAAAGACTTGTCCAAATTCAAAGCATTTGCAGAAAACAAATGAAATGTTAAACATGAAATTTATATCTCATAACATAGAAAACATTGTGGAAAAAGGAGAAAATGCTGGTTACCAGCATTTTCTGGTTTACACGCAATGTTTTCAAAAGCATGTTTTTCTTAGGGTCTTTGAAAATCGGGATTGTGTGGAAAGGGTTAACTCTTTACCACACAGTCCCGACTTTTAACGACCCTGAGAAAGAGGCCTTTTGAAAACATTGTGGGAAAAGGAGAAAATGCTGGTTACCAGCATTTTCTCCTTTTCCCACAATGTTTTCTATCCTATCAAGGACAAATTCCATTATTTAGGCCACATTTATATTGTCATGTGCAATTGCTTTCAAGTTAGGCGAGTCGAATTTTTTCTCGTGTGGTAAAGGGTCAATGTGTAATCTGCTTTCAAATGCTTTCATTCTAAAGATTTTTGTTGTTTAGAGTTGCAAATACTCATATAAAGTGGTCTTCCTTTTTTAAAACCTGCAACGCTTAGGCTTTTACCGTAAAAAGTTTATTCATTTGTTTATTTCACGATATTACTTTGCAGAGATAGTCTCAGAATGGTGCAAGTTAACACGTGACTAAGATTAACTTGAAAATGAATGGCTTTTTTCTTTTTTTGCCAAGATGACAAAATTGTAGACTTGTATATATTGAAAGCATTTTCAGACAACAAATTCTTTCTCGAATAATGAGATTTGTCTTTCAAATAATCACAAAAAAACATTGTGGAAAAAGAAGAAAATGCTCATCACCAGCATTTTCTCCTTTTCCCTCGTTGTACTGAAAAGCTTTGGTATTCAGGGACGTTAAAACATTGGATTTTGGTTAAAGTTTTAAGCACTACTCCATGACACATTTTTTATTGGGTTTCAATTTTGTAATTAACCTTCTCACCATTTCCTGTCTTTATCTACATGTCCACAGAACTTGTTCAACACATCATCATTTTTACATGAGATTTCCCAAGCCTCGGTAGCGCAGTCGGTAGCGTACAAGACTTGAAAACATTGAGCCGCTGTTTCGTATCAAAAGCTCGGCTAATTTTTTTTTTCCGGGGATTTATGATAGCTATTGCGATAGGATTCATTGCTCTCTCACCACTGGTCATTGTTTCGACAATGGTTATGTAGGAAATCAGCTAGTGGCTTTGGATGAATATTGTACGCAGTAGGGGTAAAAGTAACTCAGGGAAAGCATGGATAGTTGTACTGGCCGTCGTGTTGTAACTGAAAAAATGATGAAAAACGGCGTTAAACACCATACAATCAATCAATAAATCATTAGACGAGTTTTTCTTCCTGCAGTAGAACACCTTTAAAACACTGTAACAAAAGGGTTAAGTTATTCGTAGTGAGCAATATATGGTTCATTTTGATGAATTTATCTAGGATGTTTACAGACTGCTCTGCTCCCTGTCCCACTTTGTTTCAATGATAGTGCACCCTAACGCTTCTAGTGCAACATGGAGTAAAATTTCTTGTTAGTTGATAAATAAGGATTTATACTAATATATTACTTTTGCACATTTTTAACCGAGCAGAAATTCCTTTGATGTCTATCTTGAAATTATTTGTTGATAATTTTGTTAGTTTCCTGAGAAGGGAGGTAATTATTATCTCCCTTCGTAATGAGCATATAGTGGTTTTAGATTTATAAATGATAATTCTAAGAAGGAAAAAAAGGAAAAAGTGGCTCGGTTAAAGTAGTACAATAATACTCATTTTTAATCATAGCAAATTTTGTAGGACAATATAATAGTGGAATTAGCTGTTTTCCATTAGGGTGCCCTATCCTTAAGAGGGACAAAATCCCACCCTTTTGGCAACACCCAGTTTATCGTTTACAAATGCTTTGAATATGGACAGTATGAACTCTTTGTCAAACGACAAAATTTTAGACTTGTTCAAATTCAAAGCATTTTTAATTGACAAGTAAAATGATACTCAACTGATGGGATTTGTATAAGAAAGGGTAGAAAACTTTGTGGGAAAAGGAGAAAATGCTGGTTACCAGCATTTTCTTCTTTTCCCACAATGTTTTCAAACGCCATTTGCGTCATGGCCGTTTTAACTCGGGATTGTGTGGAAAAGGGTTGACGTGGCTCTGGAAAGGGACTTAAGCCAGAAAACCATGTGTTAGTCATGTTCTTTACACTGTTGTGTTTGTCCCTAGTGGCGCAGTCATTTACTAATAAATAGACCAGAAGATTTTATATTTGTCAGACTTGAAAGTAAACGCATGTGACAAATTGAATGTGCTGAAATAGTGGTATTCGTCAGGTTATCAGTATTTTCTCGTTTTTTTCCTTAATGTTTTCTAAAGCTTTCTTCTACAACATTGTTCTGTAAAGCGTTAAGGCGTTGGACTGTTATTCAGAATCATTTTTCCCATTGGCACGTTTCTCAAGGGAGTGGTAATGCATTGCAGAGCTCCACCCTCGATCTGGTGAAACGCAGGAAAACATGAACGAGGGAGGTGCCGCCGTCCCCACGCGATATGACGATATGACGAACAGTTTGTTAAAAATTTTACAAGAGGCGTCAAACGTAGTTCAAAGACCTAATTTTCTTTATGTAACTGTTAAAATTCCTTTTTTTTTTACACGTACATTGTATTTAATACGAGATGAACAGTATCAAAAATAAACGTTAATTTTTGAAATTACTATCTTCGTTCTGATAACCGGTAGTACAGTCACAAACACGCACAGGGCTTGAAATGAGTCTACATTAAGATTAACAAAGTAATACAACTTCTGATTGGCTAAACCATTTGGTTTAGCTAAACCATTTGGTTTAGCCAATCAGAAGTTGTGTTACTTTCAAATCTAGAAAATTCTTGAGAATAAGACTAAGAATGTCCAGAGGAATGGTTGGTGAATACGGACCCAGAGGTTGATGGTCCGATTCCCTGCTGGAAAATATTATCTCTGATGATTGATGATGACACGTGTTTTTCTCTTAGGGATAGAAAATTGACTACCAAAATGTTCGATGGTTTACAACGAATATTTGACAATCTTATATAATCGTATCAAAAAACAAACCACATATTAGCCCCTAAGCGAGCAATCATCTTTGTTCACGATCATGATTAAGCCATGGATGCTTTTGAAAGTACGTTTGGAGAGGAGGAAATATTAGTTACGAGCATTTCAGCTTTTTTTCCTGTACCATTTTTTCTATCCTTTCAAGGGCTTATTCCGGAATGACCCACAATTAGTTAGACTAGTTGTCAACAAACGCGTCCCTTTACCAAACAATCCCAAGTTCAGACGCATTTGAAAACGTTGTGGGAAAGGGAGAAATTGCTGATAACCAGCATTTCCTACTTTACCCACATGTTTTTTCTACTCTTTCTAGAACAAATCCCATCATTTTATCCTTACTGAACTTATCGTCTGCAAATGCTTATAATTTAAACAAGACTAAATTTTTGTCGGTAGCTAAAAAAGTTAATTTGACATGTCTTAGCTTTTGTCGTCTAGTAACGAGTATGAAAAAAAAAAATATTTATCTATTGCACAACAAATTTACATACAGATATGACGAATGAAGATTTATTCCTGTTTTTTTTTGGAATACAGTAACATTTTCCTAAACCTCTTACATCCTGTGTCACAAAAGTACATTTTTGCCCCTTCACCCATTTTTACAATCTTTACACGCTTCAAATTATTTTTTGAAAAACTTAAATATGTGAGCTTTCAACAGGGAAAATAGAAAAAAAAAAACCCTTTGAAAAAGACAAGCGGATAACCAATAGGATTAGAAGTTTTAATAATAATAATAATTAAAAATTCAAATACAGTATAAGAGGGAAGAAGAAGAAAAAACTTTGATGCAATGAAATCTGCCTAAAGTCATTATGTTTTCAAAACTTGCCGGCTGCCAGATAAAAAGATAGTCGTTTGCAAAGGATAATATGACAAGCGGTAAGTAAGATGACGCAGGTCTCTCTGACTCAAACAGCAATTTGTCCAAATAAAGAAAAGTAAATCCAAAATAGAAAACAACTTATGGGTGACCACGTCACGTGTCCGCTATGTGACCTTGAAGTTAACCCATTACCAAACGACAAAATTTTAGACCTGTCCAAATTGAAGTCATTTGCAGACGACAAAGTCAAATGTGGCTCAAATGATGTTTCCTCTGTGACTGGGAGGAAAACATTGAGGAAAACGGAGAAAATGCTGTTTACCAAAAGCTTTTTCCCTCATGGTTGTTAAAAGTCGTGACTTTTTTGGGTCAGTGTTTAACCCTTTATCTAGTAATCCCGTGTTTTAACAACACTGAGAGTGGAGAATTTCGGAAACGTTGTGGGAAAAGGAGAAAATGATGATTACCAGCACTTTTTCCTTTCCTCACAATGTTATTTATCCTGTCAAACAAAAATCATATAATTGAATCACATCTTACGATAATGTCGACTGTAAATGCTTTCGGTCTGGATACATTTAAAATTTTATCGTATGGTACAGCCACGGTTAAATAACCCTTGTACTGCTGTACAAGTTGAAAGAGCATGTACAACTGATGGTTAAAACCCACAGGCGTTCGTTTAGCTGACAAACTTCGCCATCTACACAGTATAATGTGTAAGAATATACATATATATATGTGTGTGTGTGAGCCATGCTCTGGCAAAAAAAGGATTAATACATCTTTGAAAGGTATCGACCCGGGTCAGTCCGCGCAGGCTGACCTGGGCCGAAACTTTTCGCTTTTGGTCAATTTTCTGTATGTCCGAGGACCAGTCAATCTCATGATTAAGTCGTTTGTTGAAAAAGTGGCTATTATAGATCCATAATTACTAGTATATGATGGCTCAGTTGGTATAATGCATAACGGAGATGCACTAGGCCCACTTTTGCCAGAGCGTGCCTCATATATACATATAGCTCGAGTCTAGGCCGTGATAATTTTTTAATCGCACCCTATTGCAGTCTCCTTTCACGGCCTGGAAAAATCTTTGGCAAAAGTGTTTCTCAATTCTATCATTTTGGACAAAGTGACTTTCGAATATATGAAAAGGGAAAAAAAAATGGTCGGAATGGGACCCGACTGTAACAATATAGAGATGGAGAGGTTCGTCACAAAACGAAGGCCTGTGTTATAACCCAAAATACACCGATTTGAGAGTGTCGCTGGAAAAATATTATCTTGTCTGACATTGTAGATTAAAGATCACACTGCACGTACTCTGCTGTCTGATCTTCATCTTCAATGTCTTCAAAGAGTTTTGAATTACTTTAAGTAGCCTCTGAATTAATACTTTCCTTCATGTTTAAATTTAGCTACCTTTCTTCTTCTTCTTCTTTTTCATCATGATCATTCATTCTTATTATTATAAACATTCTTAAATGATCATTTGTACCTGTGTAACCTTCTACAAGACGACAGCCGAACCCCGGTAGAGCGTACAGGACTCAAGAACAGGGGGTCGCTCATCGATCCCCGGCTCGGCCAATTTCTTTCGGAGGACTGATGATCATCGCGACAGGATTCATTGCTCTCTCACCGCTGATCATTGTTTCGACGAGGGTTATGTGGGAAAGCAGCCAATGGCTTGGAAATAATGTTGTGCGGAGTACTGGTAAAAGAAACTCCAAGAAAGCATGGGTTGATGCGCTTGCCGCCGCGATATAACTGAAATAATGATGAAAACGGCGTTAAACACCATACAATCAATCAATCAATCACAATCAATCAATCAATCAATCAGTTTACAAGACGACAAATGATATGATTTGTGTGGCTACCAGCATTATCTTCTTTTCCAACAATGTTTTTGAAAGCCATTTTTTCTGGATCGTCACAAAACTCGGAATTGTTTGCTAACGGTTTAAAGTACTTAATTAAAGAACGCAAGTTAATGCATACAGCCTACAAGGCGTTTGAGGCATTGAAAACTGCCCAGCGACCTTGTCACCTTTCGACCTCTCCAGGATGGAAGAGTGAGTCACATTCGAGGCTGTTGGGATAAACACTGTATTTTTTCATTTTCCAATGTTAGCTTGAGGTTGGACTGCAAATAAAGTTGCATAAATATATGCGCCGTGCTCTGTGAAAAAGGGGATTAATGCATATGCGAAAAGTTTCAGCCCAGGTCAGCCTGCAGACGCCGTAGATCAAGATCAGACTGCACAGAACGTGCAGTCTGATCTTGGATCTACACCGTCCGCTAAGTCATACTTATCTATGATAATAGACATCTTCAAAAGCAGTTGACATCTACCTTTACAACTGGGGGAAAAATGGAATACCTCGAGATGTTTGTGAAAGAATTAAAACATGCAAAACAGACTGAGTTACTCTGCTCTTACATATTGACCTTACAGCCTGAGTTGTCGACGTAAGCACGGGTCAGCAGGGAAAGACCCCAATATAAACAACTGACCTTGCAAAAATAAATATTTTTCGAAAAGTTACGCAAATGACCCTGCCTATGGTGCATATTTATTCGTCGGCACCAAGGTCCGTCGACTGACAAATATCTGTAAACTCTTATCCTGTAAAATAACTTTAATTAAACTTTTAAGCCGATAATAAAAACCCGAATAATGCAACTTCAAACTCGTTTTTTTTTTTTTAGAAAAAATATCTCTCTATCGGACAGTGTAGATCTAAGATCAGACTGCACGCTCTGTGCAGTCTGATCTTGATCTACATCGTCTGCAAAAGGTCAGTCAGTCGCGCTGAGCAGCCTTAGGGTTAACATATTCCAGTTTCTATTAAATCTGTAACGGTGCTGCAATATTAGCAAAAACGCATATTTTTTCCTCCACATTGTTTCTTTTTTGTCAGGTAATTAGTCTTTTTGCCATAATGTTTTCAAAAATACCATTTTGGCAAGGGTAGATCAAGATCTGCAAAAAATATGTAACAAGTGGCCTGTTTCCGTTTGTTTGTGCACATTTTGTGGAGACTTTTATAAAAACTTTGTGCCATATCTAAGAACTTTCTCATATTATCCATTCAGCAGAACATTTTCATGATATTTTATCTACTCCTATTCTTGTTTTTCAGTTTAGCAAATGGTTTAGTCTTTACCGCGCAATCCGGACTTTTAACGAGCTCAAGAAAAAAGCTTTTGAAACTTTTACTAGTATTTGAAAAGGGAAACATGAAAATATTCGAAGCCATCAATTTTCTCCCTTTTCCCACAATGTCTTCTACCCTTTGTAAGATAAACCCAGTCTTTAGAACTAGAATTGATTTTGTCGTCTGCAAATGCTATGGGTTTTGGGCAAGTCCGAAAATTTTGACGATTGGTAAAAGATTTAAATCTTTACCAATCGTCAACTATTTGTACTGAACCAAATTGAAAGCATTTATAGATGACAAGCAAAGTGTAGCTCAAAGGATTATTCTTGTCTTTCACAGGTTAGAAAACATTGTGGGAAAATGAGAAAATGCTGGTTACCAGCATTTTCTCCTTTTCCCACAATGTTTTCAAAGGCATTCTCTTTCAAAGGGATTGTGTGGTAAAGGATTTATGTACAACAAGGACGAGAAGACCTTCATGGTCAACCTGTTGACTGACCCAGGTTATGTTTACTACTATTTTCGTACTAGGATATTACTATTTTTAAATCCTTGACCCTTAACCCTGACGGACCTTAGAGGTGGGGGGGGGGCTTTTAAAAAACATCGTGTAGAAAGTGGAAATTATTCAAAATGAGTAATTTCTCCTGTTTGACACAATACTTCTTGCACTTTTTCTATAGTCCAATCTTTTTTCTTTGATTTTTGATATGCTTTATTATTTGTGTGTTGCCATTTATACGGTCGAAAAAGTGAATTTCTGGAAAAGGGTTGATACTTTTGCCTTTCTTTAACTTTTTAGTGTAGTTACTTTTTTGAAACAGTGAGGGAAATATAGATCCTAAAACGCGACAATTTGCAAACGATGTTTGTTATGAAAGTACAGAAGATTACCAGATTTCTTTCATGCGCCAAAAGGTGTGTTCCATTTGTAGTTGTGTTAAATCATGAAAAATATTACTGTTATACTCGTCAAAAAGGCGTTAAGCAAACGAAATGTACACATTCATTCATTAAAAAGGACACAAAAACACACTTATCACCATTTCAATCATTATTTTTTATTAGAATATGTAACAAACATATCGGACAGTGTAGATTAAAGATCAGACTGCACGTTCTGTGCAGTCTGATCTTTAATCTGCAATCTCCGCAAAAGCCAATCAAAACCGCTCTTTGGACCGTAAGGATTAGATGTAAAAAAATTTTTTGAACGAAGAAGGATATGTCCAGTTGGACTGGGCTGGACATTTCTTTGTAAATAAGATTATAATCATGTTTTGGCTGTTTTTGATTTTTCTAGATCCGGGTGATTATAAAACATGAAATAAACATGACGTCTCCCGTCCATTGTTTCGAAAAGTATAAAAGTGGTGCCTACCGTCTTGGAAAAATCAGAACAATTCGAGAATTCAAGAATTTAAGAATTCAAGAATACAACTACAAGCTACGAGCAATATAACTGTGAGTATTTTATTCATTTCTTTAGTCATTTAATTATTATTATTATTATTTTTTTTTATTTCTTTTTGGTATTTACTACTATTTATTAATTTATCACCATTGTCGTTACTGGTATAGCATTTTTCATTGTTAATCATTCTAACGTAACACTGTGCATTTTTTTCTTTTTGACAGCGTTATTTTTCACACTAGTAAAAACTGTTGGATGTCTTTCTGTACTATTTTAAGCGACAGCAACTTATACAGTGACACTGCTTTAACTAAACAGTGTTTTCATTTAAAGTTTTCAATGATACCATGCAGGTTGCAAACCTTACTAGCTCAAACGCCGGTAGGTCATTTGCAACCCGCAGGCTCTCTGCTTGTCGGTCAGTACAGATCATCATCAGCTTACATGAAATGTACAATCCGCTCTTGAGAAAAAAAAAAAATTTTTTTGCTGAAATCGTTTTCAAGTAGGCTTAGTAACTGCTTGGTTATTTCTCGCGACTTAAATGTAATACAGTGTATTATACTTAATTTATTATATTCTTATCAGTGATTTACTGGGATTTCACAGTAAATAACACCACTGGTGATGATAAATATAGTATCTTCACTACTGACGATATAGTTTTAGAATGTTTGACGAAATAGGATAATCAACTGGTTGTGTGTAATATTAAAAATCGGTCACTCGAATGGGGTTTGATGCGTTCAAAAAACTCGTCTTTCGGACTCGTTTTTTTCAACCGCATCATTCTAGTGACAGATTTTTAATATCACACACAATCAGTTGATTATCCTCTTTGTATTATACTTAATCTATTTCACAACTGACGGCTTAGCATACTGTAAGGTTCATATCTAACTCTTTCAGCGCAAAATATACAAACTTGACCTCTTTTGACGGCTGAAAATACAATTTGCTGAAACTATATGGCTTGCAAAACGCGAAAAGGGGCATTTGGACATTTGCGTAAAGTGTCGTCTCGGATCAGCCTGCGCAGTCCGCGCAAGCTAATCTGAGACGGCACTTTACGACTACATTAGATTTTGTGCTCCAGTGGACTTGCGCAAAACAGAAAAAATTACATAAAAACGGAAAGTGCCGTCTCGGATTAGTCTGCGCGGACTGCGCAGGCTGATCCGAGACGACACTTTACGCAAATGTCCGAATGCCCCTTTTCGCATGTTGCAGGCCATATGAGAAAGTTTTTTCTAAGACTTGAATAAGGAAACGGACGGTATAGATCAAGATCTGGGTCGATATTCATCGGGCATTCTTAAGAATATTCTTAGTCTTTTTCTCCAAGATTTTCGAAGTTTGAAAGTAACACAACTTCTGATTGGCTAAACCAAATGGTTTAGCCAATCAGAAGTTGTGTTATTTTCAAATTTAGAAAATTCTGGACAATAAGACTGAGAACATTCGTAGAATGTTTGCTGAACACGGACCCAGCCAATTGTACGTTCTGTGCAGTCTGATCTAGGATCCATGCCCTCTGAATAAGCCGCTGTTTTTTCACCTATGGCACTGAAAGGGTAGCTTTGAACAAATTTTACTTAGGAATCTTGATTGCTGTATTTTCTGCCCTGGCAACTATTTGCAATGTGCTGTATAGAGAAATTCAATTGGTCAGTCTGTTATTAATTACACCGCATTGAACGGACAAGCTGGTGGTCATTTGGAATATATAACCACCTCAGGCTGCAAAACTTTTTTAATTAAAAGTTTATTAAGTCTAAAAACTGCTAACACTGATATTCTCAGTTTAGATCGCTGTGGTCACCTCTACTGGGCTAGCAACCTGTGTTAAAACGGTCTATTTGATTTTTATTTCCTAAAGCGAAACTTTTTAAAACACTGATAAAGTGAAGCAGTTCTGGGCCATGCTCTGGGAAAAGAGGGTTTAATGCATCTGCTATATGCCTTATACCATGCATGTCATCCCACAACTACCGATCCATAAAATCCATTTTGTCTAACAACCGACTGATTTCTGAGGTAGAGTGGTCCTTTGACATGCAGCAAACTGACCAATAGCAAATAGTTTCGACCCAGTCAGCCTGCGCGGACTGCACAGGCTGACCTGAGTCGATACTTTTTGCAGGTGCATTAAACCCCATTTTCATAGAGCATAGTTTATATATTTTTGTATGCAATAGTATAAACTGTACCGTTTCATATAAAAAGGTGCGATTTGGGTCGATTAAAAAAGGGGATGGTGTGTTTGCAATGCATAACTCCGTCTTTTGTTGTAACATCAGCTCTGACGTCATCACACTGACTTGAATATGAACCTGTTCTAGTGGCCACCTCTGTTGAGCAAGTAACTGCAAGCATATATTTTGAGTCCTCGGAGAAGGCTGTTGTAATACATGAGCCATGCTCTGGCAAAAGGGGGTTTAATGCATCTCCGTGTTGTATACTACCAAGCAGGACATCACATGATCATGGATCCATAAAGTTCATTTTGTTCAACAACCGACTGAGTAATGTGATAAAATGGTCCTTTGACATGCATAAAATTGACCACTGGCAAAAAAGATTCGGCCCAGGTCAGCCTGCGCGGACTGCGCAGGCTGACATGAGTCGATAATTTTTGCAGATGCATTAAGCCCTCTCTTCACAGAGCATGGCTCTTGTGTTGAAGTGCAATCGTATTTGGCCTGCAACACGCGAAAAGGGGCATTCGGACATTTGCGTAAAGTGTCGTCTCGGATCAGCCTGCGCAGTTCGCGCAGGCTAATCCGAAACGACACTTTCTGTTTTTATGTAATTTTCTGTTTTGCGCAAGTCTACTGTAGCACAAAATCTAGTGTAGTCGTAAAGTGTTGTCTCGGATTAGCCTGCGCGGACTGCGCAGGCTGATCCGAGACGACACTTTACGCAAATGTCCGAATGTCCCTTTTCGCATGTTGCGAGCCATTTAAGACACACTAACGACCAAGACTAAACAAGTAGGAAGTTAGAATGAAGACATATTTAATTCATACCATTTAAATGTATTGAAATTATTATGAGTCTGATATTGTGTTACAGTATAATCTCTTAAAGTTCCTATAGCTGGCAGAAAAAAATAATGTATTGTAAAACTCGGCTTAAAGTTGGTAGCTTTTGATGTAGTTTTACAGCACATCCTTACTATTTTTTTTTTTCATTGTCACAATCAACGTTATTATCATATTTCCTTGTTTCATTTGTATTAGAGGCAAAATTGAAAAAAAAAACTCTGTACAGATTTATATTTATTTTTTTCAAAAAGGTGCCTTATTGTTTTATCTTCACAAAATAAAGATATTATTATTATTATTATTATTATTATTATTAATGTTATTGTTGTTGTTGTTGGTGGTGGTGGTGTTTTTTTTTTTGTCATTGTTTGAGAAAAGTCAAACATACGAAAAACAACGTGACGTATGACAGATGACAAACGTAATAATTAAGATATATACCTGGGGGAATTTCGCACAGAAATAGAATTAACTATTAGCCTGATCTATGGTCCTGACCCTTATTTAACACAGCACACCTGCTATTTCAAAAATTTCCACCTGCAGACAATTTTTTCTCGTCATGCAGCTAACTACTTTCGAAAACATTGTGGCAAAAGGAGAAATCGCTCGTGACGAGCGATTTCTCCTTTTACCACAATGTTTCCACATGTATACGTATAGTTCACCTTAAATTATTTTGATTGTCTCTATTATACAAGGACATTTTTCCCCCAAAAGACGTCTTATTCAAATTTTATTTCGTGGGAGGGGGAAGTTAAAGGGTAATAACAGAACATTCTGGGTATTTAAAAGAGGTGAGGCGTTAGACATTTTCTCAGAAATCTACTTGGAAAACGCAAGGATAATATTAGAAAATAACGTCTCGTATTACAATAATTATACATATTGTAAGAGAAATGGAAAAGTACACGAAAATGAAATGAATTAATGTCAGATTATTAGAAATAATATTTTCATTTTCTCTTTTACATGTATAAAATTGAATTTACTCGCAATGATGGAACAAATAGAATTTATCACCGTTTTCAATACCATTATTGTTGTAATTTAACATAATCATTACGTTATTGTAATGGAATGATGAAAAAAAAAAACAAAAAAAAAAAAAAAAACAAAAACAAGACATGTGAAAGAAAATTGAGAGGAAATACTAAATGTAAAGGCACATTGAGATATATATTTCTTCTGTTTCAGAAAGATGACGATATTATCGTGTAAAATTTTGTGTATATTAACAGTATGGCTGACGTGTTTCCAGGGTAAGCTATTAGTAAATAAAAAAACGTTAAATATTGTTACTCCTTAAAAAATGGTACGATTAGATCTATACTGATTAACTCTTCACCAGACAATAAAATTTACTATTTTTACATTATGTTGTCGAACAAGGATGTTTCATACTGTTGCATTTTTCTATCAGAAGATAATGCACAAACAAATATCCTGTGACTGAATTTGCGATAACTTTTCTTCCTTATCAAATTGAGCAATAAGTACCTGCAATATTAAAAAAAAAAAAAAAAACCCAAACCGTAGCCTAAAATAAAAGGTCTGGTATTACTTACAAAATTTTCATTTGTCAGACCTGTTGAATGGTACCGTATGATGGGTCTGTCTTTATGTCGGACAACTTTCTATTTTTAGCTTACGGCCAGGTTGTCGCCCCTGTTGAATGGGAGGAACAAGGTCCTCGACGAGTCGGGAGCAACTATCTGACTCGAGGATGGTGCCGATACAGATTTAGCCAATCCTACCAACCGGGCGAGTTTAAAGTGAACGTAACGTTTGAC
Source organism: Hippopus hippopus (assembly GCA_946811185.2). Lineage (NCBI taxonomy): Eukaryota > Metazoa > Mollusca > Bivalvia > Cardiida > Cardiidae > Hippopus > Hippopus hippopus. The sequence continues at coordinate 22,792,781 of OX328107.1, read as the reverse complement.
AAACATCTCACAAAGTTCGACGTAAGTATATTGGTCCCTTTTGGAAGTTGGCATATAGGTTGGACGAGTTCGGTCTATCTCTGTACCAAACGATCGTATGTTTTCACGACCATGAAGAATTATGGGGAAAACATCTTTGAAAGAGCATACTGTGCTGATAACCAGCATTTATTCATTTTCCCCCAAATGTTACTTGTCCTTTCTTAGACAAATCCCATAAGTAGAGTCAATTGTCGCGTGCAAGAATTTTATTGTTTTCTGAAAATATCGTTGGGACAGAATATTTCGGCCAATCAGATGGCTAGCTTGGAATATGGAACTACAACAATATGACGCAAAGCTAAGTTCGTTTTTATTGTATACCTATCAATGATTTATAAGGATTTCTAGTTCGAGTTACTACACTTTATATCGTCACTAATGATGATATCAGTTACAGTATTTTTAGCCAGAACTACATTTTTGGCATAAATATAAAAGTTGGGCAATAAGATGCGTAGATTTTTGAAGATCATTACCTGTTATTTAATTGTAAATGAATGATATATACCGATTGATGCGTAGAACATCCTTTCATTTTACAAAAAGAGCATCTTCTACTCTGCCGTAGTTCAACGAAAGCGTAATGAACATGTAGCTGCACCAAAGTTACACCACATGCTAGAATAATCCTCTTTGTTTACACAAACATCATATGTCGACCTAGAATAGAATATTCACAAGGTGCATAGTTTCTTGTACTTGACCCATGTAAGGTTTAAATTTGTGTCGCAGTTAAGCATAATGACATGGTCTATTTACTGTTCTTTCGATAGTTTCCGTGTAGGACCTACTCTATCACAGATCTCGACCTACCGGTAACTATATTCCGACTTCATCAATAAATCCACAAATCATTGCCTAAAATATAACGTCATGTGTCCCTCGATTGGCCTCGTTTAAAAAAAAAAAAAACATCGAGGGCATCATGTGTAAAGTGACCAGCCATTAAAAGATAGTCTGCAGGAGACCACGAGGTTGTTTATCATGAACTTTTATTTCTATCTCGTTCAAAGGACTTCAATAGCTGGGAAAGACTCGACAGTGAGCCTGGGTACTGGTATTATAGCCAATCAAAATGGTGGCTGAACAATGGACAAGAACAGAGAATCGAATTCAATGTTAAGTGGAGGGCAAACACAGGGATAGAACAACCAAATGGCCAATGTCTGGCTAACGTCGGAGCAGCCAGTGTAACTTCCGCAGCAACTACGCAATCTCCGGCGTCAACTTCCGGTACCACAACTTCAGCTTCACCGAGTCCAACAACAACTTCCCGAACAACCACTTTAGCCCAAACAACAACGGCTGCTCCTCAACCAACAACAACGGCTGCTCCTCAAGCAACCACAACAAATTCAGGTGCATACGAGTGATTTATTAGAACAGACCAGAACATAATATATCTTACTAGTATTTTCACTCAGGTATAGCTTACATACAATAAAGATACATGTATTATGCCTTTGTTATATAGAGCAAAATGAATAATGACCAACCCTTTCCTACAATTTGTCAATGGATGCATTAAAGGATAATTATATGCATCATGGGAAACAAGAAGAAAACTGGGAGATGGTTGGGAGCTACCTCTTGTTTTACATATTTCGTGCTTTCCATATTTTTTACATTTTTTTTTACCTGCGCACAACGAGGCGAATCCAATAACAAATGGAGACGCCTGAACAATCAAACTGAAATCTTTAACTAATTTTGGTTACCTTATACAAGTTGTTGAATATTAGCCAAACAATCCTGTTTTTCTAATGACTCTGAGGCTTTAGAAAACATTGTGGGAAAATGAGAAAATGCTACAAAATCACCACTTTTCCCACAACGCTATCTGCTTAGTCCAAGCCAAATTGTATCACTTGAGCTACATTTAATTTGTCATTTGCAAATGATTGCAATTAGGACAAGTCCAAAAATTTTATCGATTGGTAAAGAGTTAAGGCCAATGAGTATCTCACAAAACACTGCAGTGCAGAATTTGATCTTGATCTACGCAGTCGACAAAAGTACCTAACATAGTTTAACCCTTAGCCTGCTCAATAAGGTACATGGAGCTTTAAAGCCGATACTAGAAACCTAAATGCTGCTCATTCAAAGATATGAGCCATGCTCTGGCAAAAGGGGGCTTAATGCATCTCCGTAATCCATCATACCAAGAAAGCCATCACATACTTATGGATCCATAATAGCCACTTTTTTTAACAACCGACTCAATCATGAGGTAGACTGATCCTTTGACATGCAGAAAATCGACCAATAGCGAAAAGTTTCGGCCCAGGTCAGCCTGCGCGGACTGCGCAGGCTGACCTGGGTCGAAACTTTTCGCAGATGCATTAAGCCCCCTTTTCACAGAGCGCGGCTCATATTGTTTGGTGAAAAAGTATGTCCTAATGGGACAGTGTAGATCAAAGATCAGACTGCACGTTCTGTGCAGTCTGATCTTGATCTACATTGTCCGCAAAAGGTCCTTGAGTCGAGATCAACCTTAACCGCTACCCCTAGTCTGGTCAGATTAAAGTAACTAGTATTATCAATTTGCAGGAGATTGCGGCATTCCAGTTATTTACGGCCATAAATGGATGGAGCAAGGTCTATACGTGTCCATCGGTGAATGCCAGTTAAAATTTGACCAATTTGTCCCGACAGGCGAGTTCAAGGTCAACGTGTCCTTTGACAGAGCTGTTTCCAATTTCAATGTGAGTAAATTAATCCTGTTTTTGTGTGTGTCTGTGAGTTACTGCTGGTTTATTTGAAACTTTTGTCCTAGATTGACGTTCAAAAATATTATACTATGTAGTACAATATACTAGTATACTATATGAGCCATATAGGGGGCTTAATGCATCTCCGTTATCCATGGTACAAAGCAAGGCATCACATGCTTATGGATCCATAATATCCAATTTGTTTGTAACAAACGACTTAATCATGAGGTAGACTGGTCCTTGAACATACAGAAAATTGACCATTAACGAAAAGTTTCGGCCCCCGTCAGCCTGCGCGGACTGCGCAGGCATACCTGGGTCGATACTTTACGCAGATGCATTAAGCCCCCTTTTTCCAGAGCATGACTCATATATAAGAGCATGGCGATTTTCGGACTCGTTTACCGTTTAAGAATGACTCAAGCCTTTAAACTGCTTAACCCTCTACAAGACGTTAAAATTTTAGACTTGTCCAAAATGAAAGCATTTATAGTCGACAAATTCAGTGTGGCTCAAATGATGGGTCTTGCCTATGAAAGATTAGACAACATGGTGAGAAATGGAAAAAATGCTGGTAACCAGCATTTTTTTTCCTTTCTCACTGTGTTTTCGAATACTGTTTTCTCCAGGGTCGTCAAAACTCGGGATTGTTTGGTAAAGGGCTTATAATTTGATACAGAATTTCAAGTCAAGAAGTAAATCTCACATACACGGCGATATTTAATTTCTTTTTAGTTTTATCCAGAGAAATCACACTGAAACTTACAGTGATTGTCCATATTTTTTCTTTTTTTATCAATAAACAATTATTCTCTACATCTTACCACAAAACAAACAATTGCCGTCTCTTTTTTTTCAGCGTTTAAACGAACAACATATCGTGTATATAAATGTACGTAATTTCAGGACTACAACAATATGGAGCTCATTGCAACAGAATACTCAGTGTGGTACTACAGTAAGTCCAAATGGCCATTCAACGAAAACCAGGAGTGGGGCTACTCGTTCCAAGTGTCCTGGGACAATGGCGACTATCCTCAAGGTACCTGCTATACTAATCTTGATTGCCCAGAGGTCACGGATCCAAACCCTGTCACGACCACTGCAGCACCAACCACTGCAGCACCAACTACGGCGGCACCTACGACATCACAGCCTAACACTGGTAATTACATTCTAGTAAAGGTAATGGGTCCTGCTCTTGCAAAAGGGGGTCTAATGCATTTCCATGATGTATGCTACCAAGCGAGGCATCACGTAATTATAGATCCATGAAGTTCTTTTTATCTAACAGCAGACTAAATCATGAGATAAGCTGGTTTCCTTGGCCATGCAGAAATTGACCGATCGCAAACAGAACTTGCTGAGCTCAGCTTCAATTGCATTTTTCTCTTCGTTTCTGTTAAAATCTATTTGATACACAAACCATAATTATAACCAATAAATGTATTCAAATTACATGTATTCCTTGATTAAATTGACCTGAAATTGACCTCAATACACAGAATAATTAGAGAGTGAATATTTTTATCATTGTGTTTAATCGGACGGTGCGGAAATTCTATTAACGCTAAATGTCGGTTTTTACCCTTTTAGTGCCATGGTCAAGATAAAAGGATTTTTGTCGATGACATGGATCAAGATCAGACTGCAAAGAAAGTGCATCTTGCATCAATGTCATTCCCCACGCATTACAAATTTAAAGCAACAAAATCATGTTTAAATCAGGCAATTGAAATATTCTTCCAAGACACGATAAATCTATTGGCCGCATAAAGAGTTAAAAATCGTCCATAGTTCCGCGTTCAGACAACAACAGCCGAAGCTTAGTTTGGAAAGTAATTTAAGCGTGTAATATATGGTAATAGAGGTCATTTATTTCATGTCAATTTGTTTGATTAATACTTACTTTATTATATCATAGAAACAAGCACTCCTGTTAAAACGACGAAAAAGGCTCCAACTATAACAACAACGAAACCTTCAGAGACGACAACGGAGGGTCCAACTGTACCTGCATCGACGGTAACAACAACGGAATCTGTGCAGACGACAACGCCCTCTGGCACGACTGCATCAGGCTCAGGTATTCTACACATTATCTACTTCTTAAAATACAGTAACCTCGCTCATTGCCACATAGTAATATACCCTTGTGCAATTGAATTTTAAAGGGATCTGAGTAGGTCGATCGAAACACTTGTTTTGTTAAAAGCGATAAATCGATACATTAGATATTCCTGTAGAAGTGATCAAACTACATCGATAAAGATAACCAAAAGATTTTGAATCACCCTTAAGAAGAAAAACATCGATCCGAAGTACTTTTTTTATTTATGAATTCCTTATCCCATTGTAGAGTTTCCATCCTTCAACTACGCACAAGTTATTGACTTGTCGATGGACTTTTTCGCCGCACAAAGGTCTGGTGCACTTCCTGATAATCGTGTAGCATGGAGAGGGGATTCTGCCCTCGGGGACTCGGGGGACAACGGGGAGGATCTGACTGGGGGATATTATGACGGTACGTAAATGGAGAAAAATAATATTTCGAATCCAGTATTGTGCTTAATTAATTTTGATACATATTGTGAGAATATCATTTCATTGTTTTTATCATCACCTTCGTTGCTAGAAGTTGCTAGAAGTAATCAAGCTTGATCCCGGCCAAAGAGGTTTTTTATTAAAGTAAATGGAGATTTAATTAGAAATAAGTATAAAATGTATTTAGAATTTATTATAAGATGTCCTTTTAATTTGACATTTAAAAAATGCTCTTTAAATCCTACAGCGCCAATTAGGCGACTGAAAAGGCAATCCACCGACAATCAGAACTTTTTTTTCTGTTTTTGACTAAAGAAGCGGGCGGCATAGATCCAAAATTAGACTGCGCGTCCTGGGCAGTCTGATCTTGAGTTTTGCTGTACGCAAAACCACTGTTTTTGCCTACGATACTGAAAGGATTAAGTATCAGGATAGATTTTGTTTGTGCAAATCATAGTCGTTCGTTTTTACATATAATCACGATGTCTAAAGCTTCATCCAGATTTCCAGAGAATGGACTTTCAGTACTTTGAATTATCATTTCAGCCGGCGATCACGTAAAATTCAACTTTCCAATGGCCTCATCAATGACACTACTGGCCTGGGGTCAATATATATTTCCCGACGGTTACGAAGACTTTGGACTGAGCTCCAGGATGCGAGAGACAATTAAATGGGGACTGGATTACTTCCTGAAATGCTGGAACAACGATTTAAATAATCCTGTTTACTATGGACAAGTAAGTATATTGTTTTACGATTTGACTCAAATGAAGGTCCAGGTAAACGCATAGGATAAACAATAAAAAAGGACAATAATATCAATAATAATACAGCTACGGAGAGAATTCTTAAACAAATTTCATCCTAATTATTGCATCTTTCTTTGACTATCCAACGCCTGACACTAGTACATGTATAAACTCGACCTGTCGACGGCTGAAAATTGCAACCCACTAAAACTCAGAAAGATTATTGCCTTATAGACTTGACTGAACAAGGGGCTGGTATAGCTTTAAGATTAGACTGCACGTGCTGTGTAGTTTGCGTCCGTATTCACCAAACACTCTTAGTCTTATTTTCGAAGATTTCCTAAATTTGAAAGTAATACAACTTCTGAATAGCTAAGCCAACTGGTTTAGCTAATCAGGGGTTGTTTTACCTGCAAATTTAGAAAACTCTGGAGAAGGGACTGAGAAGGTTCTTTATGGGCGGTTGGTAAATAGGAATTCAAGAACTATGGCATTGAAAAGGATAACCCCTTTTCATCTTTTTCCATACTTCATTGTATAACATGAACTAGATCTACTAGGTGCCGGATAACACAATTAGATCTTGTTCTGTGTTGATTTTTTTTTATACGTACAGGTTATAATAATAGACTCAATGCTTCATATCTTATGCTTATTAATGTGAACTCAATTGTATATTGGCTATAAAAACATCATTTGTATATCGGCTATAAAATTATGTATATCATATTTGATTGCCATATAAACAGAATTCATGTTATGTGACGGAAATAATTGAACTCATACCTTACAAATCTCATTTTGGTTACCTATTGTAGGTGGGTAATGGCGGTTTAGACCATTCCTACTGGGGACGACCGGAAGAGATGACGATGGACAGACCGGCCTATAGTCTCAATAGAAACCGTCCCGGAAGTGACCTCGCTGCAGAGACCGCGGCCGCACTAGCTGCTGGCTCACTTGTGTTTCGTAATATAGGTAAGCTTTTTAAAACTATAACTGTTAATTCTATTTGAATCATGCTCTGTGCAAAGAAGTTTAATGCATCTGCAAAAAGTCTCGACCGAGGTCAGCCTGCGCAGTCCGCGCAGGCTGACCTCGGTCGAACTTTTTGCTATTGGTAAATTTTCTGCATATCCACGTTATTTGTTAGACAAACTACATTCTATGGATCCATAATCATGAGATGATATGTTTGGTATAATCCACTATAAAGATGCACTAAAACCCCTTTCGCCGAGGCCCCTCTCATTTATACTTCTTTTTTTCGTACAAAATGAAAACTGTAAGAAGTGGCACAATGATGTAAAAGTAATACACTGAAGGCAGCTCTGGTTTTAATATTTCATCCTGATTTTGTAATGAATTTTGATCCGTTAAGTAAAGGTCTAGAGATTTTGATTGATTAACAGATTTTTTTCGCAGCTGTTTGCACTTTATCAAACACACCAGTTTTCGAAAATTTATATTTTGCATGTACATGTATGCTTTTAAACAAAATCCATGATGAAGCACAGTAAAACTATACAACAAAAGTCGTTTTATAAAGTATTTCAAGTTACCAGTGGTGAAACTTATTTAGCAAAAATCTACAGTCTTCGTCAACAACTAGCATCTCCGGCATATTCCGTCCATAATCTCATAATCGTCCAGCACATTCCGGTCTGTATTTCGTATATGATGATCACTAACGACGACCTTGTACAGAGTGTGCAGAGAGAAGCCGGCGGGCAATGTCTACATTGCCAATTTCTAGCAGATACCTTGAGTTTCTTACAAGACGAGACGACCAAATTTTGCTGAAAGACAAAAAATGCAGAAGAAAACAGAATTGTAATTCAAAATGATGGGATTTGTCTTTAACAGGATAGAAATTATTGTGGTTATCAGCATTTTCTCCTTTTGCCCATAAAAGCCATTTTGCTCTGAGACGCCAAAACACTTTCTTTTTGCTGGTTGAGGATTTACTAGCATTTTGTAATTATATTTATTATTTTAGATCCATCATACTCCGCCACTCTTCTTGACAATGCAAAAAGTATTTACGAGTTCGCTCTGTCATATCGAGGGAAATATTCCGACTCTATCCGGGATGCTGCGGCCTACTATCAGTAAGTATATTCATATACATTTACTACCTTTTAATTCTTTTACCACACTATCCCGAGTTTTAACGATCCTGAGGAAGAGTCCCTTTGAAAACATTGTGGGAAAAGGAGAAAATGCTGGTAACCAGCATTTTCTCCTTTTTCCACAATGTTTTCTAACTTATCAAAGACAGAAATCATCAGTTTGATCTACATTTATTATTTTGTTTACAAATATTTTGAATTTGAACCACTCTGAAATTTTGCCGTTTGCTACAGGGCCTTTGAGCCTGGATTTAATTGTTTATGCAGACTGTGCAGATCAAAGATGAGACTGCACAGATTGTGCCGTCTGATCTTGGATCAACACAGTCCGAGAACAATGGGAACTGTAACTTCAGCCGTGAAAAGAAGAGGAGTTTACAGCAGACCTTTTTGTAAACATTATGACAACGTGTGACATTGCCCGTTTTTCCCGTTTGATATGTTCCCATGCATTAAACCCGAAGTCATTTTATTTGTTTAATCTTCAACATAGTATAAGCTTGTTCTCAAAGTGTTTGTCACAAATTTACAAATTTATATATGTATATGCAGATCCTTCAGCGGTTACAACGACGAACTTATGTTGGGCGCTGCCATTCTCTATGAAGCCACCGGAGATATTGTGTACAAGATTCAAGCCGAGAACCTCTTCCCCGCCAGCGAAAAATCTGCATGGGCTTTGTCGTGGGACGACAAAAACGTTCTAGCACATGTAAGTACATCCCTTTTGATAATTATACTTTGGTACTTATATGTGTTTTGCACTTTATTACACAGTCCCGTGTTTAACGAACTTGATAAACAGGGCTTTCGAAATCCTTTATGAGAAAAGGACGAATAATGATGCTTAGCACCAAACAATTTTAAAAAGAGAATGGTTTCGAAACTTAATATTTTTAATATTTTATGATAGGCTGTTTGCTAAGTTTGTGAATCTTTATGACACCATAATGTCTTCATTAAATCAGGACATGAGCTTGCTGAAACAATGATGCATAGATCATTCTTTAACATTTACGGCAAAAGGAAATAAAGCAATTTTCCATGGCATTTCTTGACAATTCCACAATTTATCCGTTCAGAGTATCAAAACAAACACCACTTGATTGCCATCAATGAAATTAGATCTCAGTTGGAGCGTACGGTTGTGGATTCTGATTCAGTGTAGTTTCAAATTCTGCGATCAGTTTTCTGAAAATCTTTTTAACGATTCAAGGCCGTATTCACCAACCATTCTATGTACAATGATATCATTCTGGTCTAATTTTTTTAGTCTTACCCTCTAATCAGCTCACACAGAACTTCTGAGCAAACCAGATTGCTGGTCCAGAATTCAGAATGGTTGGAAATATGGTACCCGAAGCTAAGGTATGCCAACAATACAATCATGGAGAACTTTCACATTTTCTTTTTTAGTTGATTTTGTATAACATCACCGGAAATAACCAGTACAGGCAACCAGCTGTCGACTTCCTCAGACTTTATCGGGGAGAAACTCCTGGTTCCCTTACGTTTATTGATAACGTGTTGCCGTTTAGAAGCGTGTGGGGCCCATTACGATATGCTGGTAAGCTTGTCTAAATTATTCTGTGTTAAATATATTTTTTCTTGCAAATCTAAGGGTATTAAAACCATAAGATGTTTTAACCGTTAACGACACAACCCAAAGGAAAAATAAACTTGGCAACTAAGCCGGTCCACCATGCAAGTCCATTACTATTAACCTTTTTCCACACAATACCAAGTTCTAACGACCCTGGAGGTAGAAGGCTTTTGAAAACGTCATGGAGAAATGCTAAAAGGCTGGTTTTCTTTCCTTCCTGAGACAGAATCAATCAATTCAGCATCATTTACTTTTTCGTCTGCTGATACTTTCAATTTGGTCGAGTCTAAAATTTTGTCGTCTGGTAAAGAGTTAAGCATAGCCAAATAGCAGATTAGACCATAAACTACTTGTTCTAGCCCAAATATTCATTGCCACATCACAAATATTTCAGCAAATGCTGCCATGGTTGCCATGCTTGCTGCTGATGCTGGGATAGAAGAGACCGTGAACGTGAGATGGGCTCAAACACAGATAGACTACATGTTGGGTGACAATAAAGACAGGTTTAGCTACATCATTGGATTTGGAGACTCGTTTCCACTGACTCCCCACCATCGATCGTCGTAAGTAAATTATTTATACTTTCTACAACTACGAAGGCTTGTGAAGTTTGAAATATTAATCCTTGTCATGAAACTTTAAAGTCGATAGTAAAAGCCAAAATATTGCTATTTCAGAGTTATTTTTCGGGGAAATATATCTCCTAATCGGACAGGGTAGATCCAAGATCAGACTGCACGTTCTGTGCAGTCTGATCTTGATCTACACTGTCCGCAAAAGGTCAGTAAGTCGCGCTGAGCAGTCGAAGGGTTAACAATGTTTGCATGTACGAATGCTCAAAGTATTTAGTTTTATGCCATATCGAGAGGCACAGGCGTGAATAACAACGGTCGGATAACTTTTGTTTAAGTTCACCAGTATTGGATAATCTTATGAAGAAAAATTCCGGTTACAAATCGACAAGTTTTGTTATTAAAAAGACTGTTTCATGTTAAATGAATATTTTCTCGACAGTTTTTAGTTGTTACAGGTGTTAAGATGCAGAAAATGGTCCTTTCATGTCTCATTTCGAGGCTAGATAAATGCAAGTTAGGGCCTATATTTTTGAGAGGCTAGTGTAAAAAGGTTTACGAATTTTTCATTTTCTATTAGAGTGAAAAAAATCGAAATGTATACTACTCTAAGCAAAACATGTAATTTAGTAGGATATGATATATCTCTTTGCCAGACAACATGTTAGACTAGTCCAAATTGAAAGCATTAGCAGACGACAAATAAGATAGAATGAATGAATTTGACTTAAACAGATTTTTTCGTCATACAACATGATAATACATATACTGCAAACGGCATGACTAAAAAACTGAAATTTGCCGTAGGAAGGGTTGAACACATTGTGGGAAATAGAGAAAAATGCTGCTAACACGCATTTTTTCTTTTCCCACTATGTTTTCAAAAAGTCTTCTTCGTCATGGTCATTAAAACTCGGGATTGTGTGGTAAAGGGTTAAACATGGAATATCGCATTTGTTTCCATTTTTCATTGTGTTTATGTAACTCGTCATTCAAAAATGATAAAATTTGGTAAATCCTAGTTTAGCTTTATTGAATTTGTCGCCCATAAATGCTTTCAGTATTGAAAGAAAGTCCTAAATTTTGTCCTCTGCTACAGATTTAAGACAAATAAATAAGCCAAGCTCTGGCAAAATGGGATTTAATGCTTCTCCATATCGCATAATACCAAGCAATTCATTATATGAATATTGATCCATAAAATCAATTTTGTTTAACAATCGACTGAATCATGAGCTAGAAAGGTCCTTGGACATCCAGAAAATTGACGAAAAGCAAAAAGTTTCGATCCAGGTCAGCCTGCGCGAACTGCGCAGGCTGACCTGGGTCGATACTTTTTGCAGATGCATTAAACCCCCAGTTCACAGAGCATGTCTCAAATAGTTGTAAAGGAACATAACTATTTCAGATCTTGCCCAGACCTTCCTGCATCTTGCACCTTTGACCAGCTAAGGACGCGGGCCCCTAACCCACAGATCCTAAATGGGGCACTCATAGGGGGACCGGACAGTAACGGAAATTTCGACAATGATCGCGAGAACTTCCAGACCAACGAGGTGGCCTGTGATTATAATGCTGGTTTCACAACCGCCCTTGCCGGTAAATTTTTTTTTTTATATACTGATCTTAACGCTTTCATATAAATACTCGCGTAAAACCGCGTCAGACTGACGTGCTTGCGTCTCAATGCATTGGATAAATTAGCTACTCACGAGCAATAAAACTGCAGTTAGCCTATTGGGCTGATCATCTCTGATTTCCCTTGAACCTACTTGTTCTATCAAGTGCATCCAAAAAACATGCATTACACGCAATGAAAAACTTATTCATCATTCCCCCCATGCCATCGCTACATACTGTTCCACAGATCTGCTTTCAGGACTTTAAGTTCTTTGATTTTCGCTATCTACTTGTGTTTTCTTTTTACTCTGTTAGTCAAAGGAATGCCGCTATCGTTTTGCAATTCATTAAGAAGTCTAGTCACACTCAATTCACCCTTAACCTGCTAGATAAGTGCTACAAAATTTTTAGCCGATATAAAAAACTCAAATTTTGATGTTTCATAGGTATAATTTGAAAGGGGGGGGGGGCAATATGTCCTTATCGGACAGTGTAGATTATAGATCAGACTGCACGTTCTGTGCAGTCTGATCTTGATCTACACTGTCCGCTAAAGGTCAGTGAGTCGCTTTTAGCAGCCTATGGGTTGATACAAAGGGTGGCATGGCTAAGTCGGAAGACAGCCCAATGATAATAATTTAAAAGTCATGGGTTTGCCTCCCCCCCTGACGGCAATTTTCTTAACCAATAAATCGCTAAATGAATAAAATGGCTTTTCATAACAGACTGAAGTTTTGCCATCCCAACGGTTTGTTTGTCAAAATATCCCCCCTCCGCAAAAAAAAAAAAAACAAAAATAAAAACAAAACAAAAATAAAATTAAAAAAAAAAAAAAAAACCAGGTGGTGTAGATCAAAGATCAGACTACACATTCTGTATGGTCTAATCTTGATCTACCATATCTACAAAGACATCTCAAGATATGTTTAGCACTCAGAGAGCTAATAGGTCGTATGTTTCTCTCTTCTCACAGTAATGGTTTTGAGCATCGCTGACTGGAATCCCAAATTATACAATTTAGCCATGCCATTAAACTGTTTCGTTCGTTCGTTCGTTCTAGGAAAAGGAGGTTTCATGCATCTTCGTGACGCATTATACCAAGCAAGTCACTATATAATTAGGGATCGATAAAACCGATTTTGTTTAATAACTGACTAAATCATGAGGTAGACTAGTCCTTAGACATGCAGAAAACTGACCGATAGCTTAAAGGTTCGACCCATGTCAGCAGAGAGTATGGATCAATTGTTTTTTCTTTGTTGTTTTTCCCCAATAGAGCGTAAACAGTCACGTCTCAGCGATCTCAAGTTTTAACGACCCTGAGAGAGAAGGCATTTGAAAACATTGTTTGGAAAGGAGAAAGTGCATGCTGGTGACTAGAATTTTCTCCTTTTCCGTCTAGTAAAGGGGTAAACGGTCTTTGCAAACAAAATATCAAATTTTCTTTAAGAAAAAGTTTGGTCAAAGCGTTAATTTTTCCTTTCTTTTATTTTTCCAATTTCAGGTCTCGTGCAGTACCGAGCTATGTTAGTCTAGTCACTGGACGAGTAAAGGCGGCTTGGTTACAGCACGTGTATCCGGGTTATGGTGTCTAATTTTATTCTAATTTTAGTCATTGATGTCTATTGATATCAACATTTTTACTTTTATTTTACTTTTATCTTTTTTATTTGTCTTTTTTGCCTTTGTTTATTGTCTTCATATTTCCTTTTTATTTTTTTTAAAAGTGCAAATAAATACCTTTGCCATATAACTAATATGTCGTGTTGTGTGTGTGACAGAGATTGATATCTGATGTAGTGTGAGATCCCACGGTGGCTCAGTCGTGGAGGCACTGGACTGGTAATTCGTAAGAGAGAGAGAGAGAGAGAGAGAGAGAGAGATGGACGGACGGACCGACAAAGAGGGATAGAGAGAGGGGCCTGGACATATAACGAAACATTCAGATTAAATGGACAAAGCCATGAAAAGAACTTGATTCTTCCTCTCCTATTGGATCAGGCGCATTTTTGACGTCTGTGAGGCAGCTGATAAGCCTCATCAGCTACTTCTGTCTGTCCGCCTGTAGAATAGATTTCTTTGGAATTCTGTGTCATCACTTCCAGACAACTCTTCATTTTGCAGCCCATACCCCTTTTGCAAAAACTTGCGAATGAAGGAGAAATTGCTCATGAAGAGCAAATACTGCTTTCCAACAATGCTTTCACATTTATTCATACTTTAACCTCACTCCATGTTTTACGAGGGTGTCTTTAAAGTCATTTGCTGCATACATCTTTCACAAGGCCATAAGTTAAGTTGAGTTAAGAACTTGCAATCGATCATGAAGTTATCATAAACTTCATAAAATCCCGATGGACAAAACTAACTCTTCCACTACCAAGTAAATAATTTATACTTTTTCATTGGCTATAAATATAGTTCCTCTGCAAGATGAAGTGACAGTTTGGCCTTACTCTAAAATAAAGAAGTGGACAGTGAAGATTAGAGATCAGACTGCACGTTCTGTGCAGTCTGATCTTGATTTTTACTGTCCACAAAAGCTTCTGGTGTCGTCAACAGTAAGGAAAGAGTTATTGGTTCAGAAATGGAATTGAAAGTTACGACTAATATCCCAATTTGACACTATGCTCAGAGGTGAATATTAGACAAATGTTATTTTTTTTATCAATTAACGCTTTACCACACTATTCCGAATTTTACGATCCTGGCTGTGAATGCTTTCGAAAACATTTTGGGAAAAAGGAGATAATGCTGGTGACAAGCATTTTCACCTTTTCCCACATCGTTGTCTCCCTGTTCAAAAACAAATCATAAAAAAAGAACTACACTGAATTTGTCGTCTGTAAATACTTTCAAAATGGACAAGTCGAAATTTTTTATTTTACCTTGTGGTAGAGGATTAATGACTTTTCTATGAAATAGAATGGCGATACTTTATCACTCATGTTGATAACTGAACCTCATTTGTTCATTTAAAGGACCGGTAGCGGCCAAAGGTAAACAATGCTGATGTTTAAATGCATTTGAGCAGGCTGACATTCGTCGACATATTTTGCATATGCATCAGGCCACCCTTTTCACAGGCGTGGCTCATATATAAATATGTGTAAATACACTGTTATGGCTGACGTAATTACATCCCTTTAATGAATGCAAATACGATATGCTAGTCAAAATGTATGGGGGTGCTTGTGTGGGTATCACTTCTAGTGCTGAATAAATATAATGGACCGTTTCAATTGTGAAAAACATCCGATATACCAAATTTTCATTGTTTCTATGGCCAGAATATGTAACCAAGTAGTGGACAGTGTAGATTCAAGATCAGACTGCACAGATCGTGCAGTCTGATCTTGATCTACACTGTCCTAAAAACAACTTAGATCGGTTCCAGCGCTTTATGGGATATATCAACTGAGGCTGATAGTTCACAGCGGAATTGACAGCTTCCTCTATCAATTTGTACGCATTAAGTAACGCACCCAGATACCTTCCTCGTATCTCGCTGGCTCGTCTCATTGGCCCTTTGAAGCAATTTTTTGACCGTAACAACAAGTATTTTGTTAAATAATTATACAGTGAAGCTGCGTTTAACAGTTGTTTGCAAGTAGATAAAGGGAGTTTAATGCATCTCCATGATTCAATTCAAAGCAAGTAATTACAAAATTATGAATCCGTAAAATCCATTTTGTCTAACCGTCGACTAGATCTGGAGGTAAAATAGCCCTTTGACATGCAGAAAATTTATAAATAGCAAAACGTTTCGACCCTTCCAGGTACATTAACGACGTATATCACAGATGTTCGCGCGCATCCTACTGCCCATGTGTTTTTGTCATGCTAAGTGAATCAAAAGTGCTCCTGCGTATTTTTCGAAAATATGGTAATACTATTGGTGCACTGAAACAAGTAGCACTTTTTTCGGGTAGTATTAGTAAAGAAAGAAAAATGGTTCTGTGAACTGTCACCGTCAAATAATTAAAATGCTGTTGACATGGCGTTACACTCCAAACAAGCAAACATAAGCAGGAAATTTAAAGCTGTGGTAGTATAGCTGTTTCTGCTCTGAAAACTATTTTTGGAAAAGGAGAAATAGCTCCAAACGAACAATTTCTCATTTTCCCAGTGTATCTGTTGAGCTTTTATCCTATATTTTTCCTTGAAAAAGATTAACTTCCACAGTGACCTTCATCCCTGTTTTCTGACGAAGTATGCACGGATAGGTGCCATTTTTGTTTTTTCTTGTTGTTTAGAATTATAAATACTATAAATGATGAAATTTTAGGAAAAATCTGTCCGTTAAAAAGTATGCATTCATTAAAGATTAACCATTAATTCGGTCAAATTATCTCCCTTTTTAACGCAATGGTCTATATATATAAAACAAGCATATTTGTACATTTACCATGATCAAAACCAGGCTTTTATATATTTTTTGTGCAAAACTAAATGGATTTTCATTAATATGACGTATATTTGTATATATTTCCCGGAATTTTCCTTTTTTACTGACTATTAAAGAAAAGTGTGTTAAATCCAATATGTATGTATGTATGTATGTGTGTGTGTGTGTGTGTGTGTGTGTATGTGTGTGTGTGTGTATGTGTGTGTGTGTGTGTGTATATATAAAAAGCCGAATTTCGGAACTTCAAGAGTATATACCTTTTTTCAAAGGCAAGTATCTCAGAAACGAGCACGGTGACCCATATCTTTTTTTACTGTAATCTCCTAGAGACATGATGAGCAAAGTTTAAAAAAAATCTGTCCGTTAGAAAAATTTGTGATATACGTCGTGAAGCCTCCTTTTCACAGAGAATGGCTCTATTATACTTTTGACAAAATATACTCATTTGCCCCTTTAAGGTTTGATACTGACGAGATCAATTTCTCTATAGATATTAGACCACCAGTAAACCTACTGAATAATTATAAAGCGGTGATATTCATTATGATACCATAAAAAATTCTTGACCCTTAAATTGCTAAATAAATTACATAAAATCTGTTCCAACAAATGGGTAAAAATAAAAAATTGCAATCTCAATTCCGCTTTTTTCCCCCGCCAGCCTTAGAGCAATCTCATGGTATCGGACCTTATGGATCTAGGATCAGACTGCATTGTCTGTGCAGTCTGATCTTGATCTACACATACTAAGCCGTGCATAGGAGCCTAAGGGTAGATAATCCCATAGGGAGGATGGATAAATTCAATTGACACAACCAAATTGAATCTGTCTATTCAAACAGTCAAATATTTACACCATGATTAAAATCTGAATTAAGTGAGGTAGGTCGACCTCGCGTTTTATGCCGTTTTCAAAAAAATTTCAGTTGGTTATCCATTTTACAAAGTTTTAATGCATGAATTAGTTTGTGTCTGAAGGTGATACGTTTACTCTGAGAGTGACTATCACAACTTTAATTAATTTTTGTTGCAATTGTAGATTCAGGTGAATTTGCAGATAAACAGAAAGCGACATTCGTTTGCGTTCGCAATAAAATTTTATCAAACTTTTTCTAGAGACGAAAAGTAATATTAAAATACTTGCTCAATGACAAGTTTTCTAGACTCTTGTAATAAAACATTTTATCAAATAGCCACAGTTGTTTCGGTGTAATATATTCACAGCCATTACGAATGTTCTTATCTTACACATGTTTGTAATAAGCATTATGTGACGTCATATGTGACGTCATTTTATACTACTTACAGGGTAAGTCGGGTTTTACTGATGGGAATTCTCACGTATATGGTTTTGCATATTCATTTCTAACAATCGTGATATATGTGTTGTATTTGATTTTAAAAAGAATCTGACATTCATTGATTTTTTTTACGAAATCTTATCAAAATCGTCAATAAAAATATTACTAAACTTGCTCGACGCTTGCTTGATAACAACTTTTTATGTCCGTTCAATTAAAATTTAACTCAACTGCAACCTTATGCCAGATCCTATATGTATCTCTGGTGCGAAATCAAGTCAGGTTCGGCGATATAAACACAGATAAATTACATAGACTATTTTATTTTACTGCTAATTTCTTCATCACAATACAATATAATTGGCCTGCAACACGCGAAAAAGGGGCATTCGGACATTTGCGTAAAGTGTAGAATCGGATAAGCCTGCGCAGGCTAATCCAAGACGGCACTTTACGACTACATTATTAGTTGTACGGTCAGGAGGCAGGGGACTTGGAAACTTGTTTACGGCTGTAGTGAATCATGTCGCCCCCGAGCCGAAGTATAATAAACGAATTTATTATACTGCTAAGTTTTACCATTCCAACATTGTGTTAAGCGAAATTTCCCTGTTTTATGGTCTTCAAAATTGAGTACGCTGACGAAATAGAATTTCCCTTCTGAGTGCCCCAATTCAATGAAAACTGACGTCACTGGGAACTGACGTCACTGAAACCTTGGTAAAACGTGCAGTTTGGTGCATAATCTTGATGATTTCACTGCGATATACATTCGTCGTATTTTTGTTTAAACATGGATTTAAACAACTTCTAGGTAAGTAACTATGCACTTTAATGATTTGTTGGCAAAAGTAAACGACTATTAGTTGCTTCAAACGACCATTAGGTTATCCTTCAACGTTATGCACGATGTATGGGTTTCGACACTTCACAATTCGCTTACCTATTGACCGATCGACGCCGCCAATTTGGATGTTGTGTTGAAAGTGTAGTCATGTATACGGGGCTCCCGAAAGGGAAACTGCTTTTACGTGGGTTTTGTCAGTGTACATGATATATATCTTCGGGGCATATTATCCAATCAGATCTCGAGAAATTTCTTTGCAGTATAATAATAGATTTTGTGCTACAGTAGACTTGCTCAAAACAGAAAATTACATAAAAACGGAAAGTGTCGTTTTGGATTAGCCTGCGCGGACTGCGCAGGCTGATCCGAGATGACACTTTACGCAAATGTCCGAATGCCGCTCAGTGAAAAGGGGGTTAAAATGCATATGGCCTGCAACACGCAAAAAGGGGCATTCGGACATTTGCGTAAAGTGTCGTCTCGGATCAGCCTGCGCATTCCGCGCAGGCTAATCCGAAACGACACTTCCCGTTTTTATGTAATTTTCTGTTTATGCGCATGTCTACTGAAGGACAAAATCTAATGTAATCGTAAAGTGCCGTCTCGGATTAGCCTGCGCGGACTTCGCAGGCTGACCCGAGACGACACTTTACGCAAATGTCTGAATGCCCCTTTTCGCGTGGTGCAAGCCATATGCAGAAAGTATCCACTTATTTCAGCCTTCGTAGTACACACAGGCTGACAAGGGTGGAATCCTTTTGCTTTTCTGCATGTCCAAGGACCACTTCACCCAATGAATCAGTCGGTTGTCTGACAAAATGGATTTTGTAGATCCCTAATTACTTATGTGATGGCTTGCTTGGTCCAATGCATCACGGAGATGCATTAATCCCCCTTTTCACAGACCATGACTCATAAACATGTAAAACCTGATACAATCTCTCTCTCTCTCTCCTCATTATTTCTGTCTTTCTCTGCTCTTTATACATGGATAAATAGTATTTTCAGTAATCAGCTACGAAGTATACACGAACCTAACGAAGGCTACATAATCATTGATGATAATAATCAGATCAGACAACGCTAACAAACCCCGTGTATAATGCGCCAATGATAACTTTACCAACATATTGAAGGGATGTTTATAATGGATTATTTATGAAAACATGTACATAGTACTAAGATTTAACGCGAGAAAACGTAAAAATATGTGGCAAAAAGAGAAATTGCTTATTACGAGCAATTTCTCTTTTTGCCACACATTTTCATAAATGGTCTGCAACGGGCAACAAAACTCACCTTCAGGTCGTAATATGGTCTTAAATTGATAATTCTTATTTAGATAATATTTATGCATCATGACGACACCCCTGCTGCAGATCACGCCATGCTTTCCCGTTTTCAAGGTTATCCTTGGACAATTATAGAGGACTTGGGTTGTTAATTCCTAGTATTACCGGTTCACCGATGGCTTCGGGAGAAATTAATCGAAAATGTAACATTTAATCGCCAGTCAAATGACAGATTAATTTTTTGTGTGTTCTGTCAGCTAATTGAATCCCCTAGGACCAGCATATAATTGTGGGTTTAATGTTAACACCAAGCAAAATGTCGATGTTCATCGGTCGGTCCAGCTATCGGTCTTTGTAGAAGGAATCGGTTTTGAAATACGAGAAAATGATCCGTGTTTGAGAAATAGTCTAAGCTCGAAAACTCGAAGACAACAGAGTTCAAGGAATCAAGTGGAAGTCAGTCAGTTTAGTTTAAACATATATATTTTACATCGATTGAGAAACAAGATTTTACAACTTATACTAACCTCTCTCGATTCTGCTTCCAGGGAAGTACACCAGTACTCGCGCCGAATGTGTGGGCCAATGAAAAATCCCAAAGTAGGCACCCGCTCCTGGGTATCGAACTCGGGACCTTTTGGTTATGAGACCGACGCTCTACCCTCACGACCACGGACACCGTGGATATTTGTTTGGATAGATTATACCCTGTTTAGCGCCATACCTGGTTCAGTGCCATGGGCGAAAACGGGTGCTTTTCGTGAGGGCACAGATCAACATGAGCCTAACAGACTTTGCAGTCTATCTTGGATCTGAACCGCCTGCCTTTTCAATCAAGCATGCTAGATAAAACAAAAATCTCACGGAGTTTCCGCAGTCGAAAGAGGTCGAGATTATATGAGCCATGCACTGTGAAAAGAGGATTTCATGCATCAGCAAAAAGTATCGACTCAGGTCAGCCTGCGCAGTCCGCGCAGGCTGACCTTGGTCGAAACTTTTTGCTCTTGGTTAATTTTCTGCAGCTCAAAGAGACAGTTTATCTCATGATTCAGTTGGTTTTACAGACAAAATGGATTTTCTGGATCTATAACTATGTGATTATTTGCTGGGTATGATGCATCAGGACCATGGCTTATATAGTTGGCTTTGAAAGAGTTAACATTATCTGTTTCATATGCCAGCGACAGTTGATTTGTTCATGTTGTTATTGAGGTTCGCCGGTACTAGACTTTAGCTCCGCAATGCATGGCCCATGGGGACTCGCATTTGTCAGAATGAACATTTAATAATGTCACGTGACAAAAGCAACTCATTGGCCAAGTAAATGTCACGCATATCATTGCAAACCATTTTTATTAGTAAAGTGCGATTAGTTCGAGTTACTAAATTACGACCAGCAGATAGCAACAAAAAGCAAATAATAAAAAAAAAAAAGAAAAACGGCGATGGCGCCTAGTTGTGGCACCTAAACCAGACCAACAGACTAGGACATCCGACATAATTCTATTATATATCAGCCATACTCTTGCAAAATGGGGCTCAATGCATCCCCGTGATGCATTATACAAAGCAAGTCATCGTAGTATTAAGGATCGATAAAATCATTTTATTCAAACAACTGACTGAATCATGAGGTAGACTATCCTTTGATATGCAGAAATTTTACCACAATGCAAAGAGATTCGACCCACGTCAGCCTGCGCGGACTGCGCAGGTTGACCTTGGTCGATACTTTTGCAGATGTATAAAATTCCTTTTTCACAGGGCATGCCTCAATCGCTTCAGATTCAGTTGAGTACCCGCCCGAGTAGATCAGTGGTTAGCGTATCTGACTCGTGATTTAGGTCCGAATTTACATACCATTCTCAAGAACATTCCTAGTCTTATGCTGACAATTTTTCTAAATTTGAAAGTAACACAACTTATGATTGGCTAAACCATTTGGTTTAGCCAGTCAGAAGTTGTGTTACTTTCAAATCTAGAAAATTCTTCAGATTTAGGCATAGAATATTCTTAAGAATGGTTGGTGCATACGGACCCTGGTGATTGCGAGCTCGTTACCCGGTTGAGGCAATTTTTCTTTACGGCGATTTTTTCGCCTTTCACCTCTGATGAATGTAAGAAAAATAGTCAGTGACTTGGAAAGAAAGTTGTGTCAGAACTGGTGTGAGATAGCCAGGAAATACATGCGTATGTGCACTGACCGCCGTGATACGACTTAAGCTGTTAAAATGGCGTTAAACTCCAATACAACAATACAACAACTTAGCTGAGATACCTACTCAATCCCCCAACACTTTGAATGCATTGAAGGGAGATAAATATTATAGTATTTCATTTTCGAAAAAAAAAAGTCATCAATTTGTTGACCTAAAACTATTTTCGGCATGAAAAAGTCGTTCTTTTGACGACATTGAGCCATTGCAGCATTAAGTTCAAACAAGATTCTATTAGATACGAGTCATACTCTGTGAAAAGGGGTTTAATGCAACTGCAAACAGTGTCGATTCAGCTCAGCCTGCAGAGTCCAGTCAGGCTGACATGGCTGACTTTTGGCTGTTTGTATTTTTTTTGTATGTCCTACCAACATTCTACCTCATGCTTCACTCGGTTGTTTGACAAAATGGAAATTTTGGATCCATAATTATGTGATAACTTGCTTGGTGTGCTACAGCATAAAGATGAATGAGACCTCTTTTTTCACAAAACGTGACTCATGAATTGGTCGATCCCAAAGTCTCCAAGCCCTGCAATTTACCACCGAGCCGCGCAGGACCCTGAGTCCATCCTGGACAAGATGCCCTGAGATTTTTTTACATCTAGTTAGTTGCAATAATGAAATGAGGAGACTGCCAAGCAATCACGACGTAAGGAAGACAGAGTGATGGGTCCAACATTCAAATGAAACAATTTGGCTTCAGCTCATATACCTACACAAGCACCTTTACACTTCGTCCAGCGAATCCATTTGCATTCATTAAGGGGAGGTAATTCTGCTAGCTAATACGGGTACCTTTTGGCAATTCGAGGTTGTGACTCTTTCGGTACCATGTTCTTTTATCAAACTGAAGTTTATACATGCACGAAAAGGTGATCCAGTTTGGTTGCTATTTATATGCATTTCTTTTTATACTGTCGGTGGACTTTCAAAGGTCTGTTTTTTTTTTTGCTTTATCAGCCACGTCCATCGGTGTATGTATGTAGATTTGTTTGTAGATTGCTATGATCAATGAAAAGATGAATGACAAATGTTGTCAAAACCAGACCTAATGTATATATTGCGTGACAGAATGAGTATAAGATGAATACCTTGTTATCAAACAGAATGTAAAGATCTAAAACGACATACCAATATGAGTTAGTGGACTGTGCCACGCAATTGCTGTCTGTAGGTTAAAGCTAAACCCGGTTTATGCCATTAAACACCATTAAATATTGATACAAATATGTTTTAGTGGTGTCATATGCAGACTTCATCAGTATTTCAATCATATTACGGAAATGGCTCGGATATGTATGTATTTCCTGCGTTTCAACGGTGTAAGGTTTGTTATACGTAGAGGGCTACTCATAATGGTAATGTTCCCTATAAACTCATAACAAATATGGAAGCATACCCTAAACCAGGAAAGTAAGTGGATGGTAGCATTTGTCATGGGATATGATACACGAAAAGAATAAGAACAATTTAGAATATTTTAATTAAAAGTTTTCACAACAATCTAAATACAAACTGTACACTCTTTTAACTCTTTACCCTACACAAAATTCTGGATTTGACCAAAGTGAAGGCATTTGCAGATAACAAATAAGATGTTGCTAAAATTTGATTTCTGTGGTTGATAGGATAGAAAACATAGTGGCAAAAGGAGAAAATGCTGGTTACCAGCATTTTCTCCTTTTCCCACAATGTTTTCAAAAGTCTTCTCTTTCAGAGTCATTAAAAAGTCGGGATTGTGTGGTAAAGGGTTAATATTAAAGATGTGTTAATACGGCATTGTCGTCATATAGGCATATGAAATAGTATTCGTGGTCAAATCAGCATTTTATCATAGGGAGTCGATAACGATTTATTAGGCCTGCAACACGCGAAAAGAGGCATTCGGATATTTGCGTAAAGTGTCGTCGCGGATCAGCCTGCGCAGTCTGCGCAGACTGATCCGGGACGACACTTTACGATTATATTCGATTTTGTACTACAGTAGACTTGCGCGAAAGAGAAAATAAAAACGGAAAGTGATGTCTCGGATTAGCCTGCACGGACTGCGCAGGCTGATCCAGGATGACAGTTTACGCAAATGTCCGAATGCCCATTTTCGTGTGTTGAAGGCCTCACTTAGTAGGAAGGACGAATCAACGTTTTATACATTGTCATTTCAGCAACAACACAACCTGGCTTGCGGGCTGTTATGGATACTGAACATCTCACGGTCAAATGGTTTAGTCATTTAGAAATTGGGTTTGAAAATTAGAAAAATCTTGAGAATACATGCAAGACCAAGAATGTTCTTGAGAATCATTGGTGAATACGATCCAACGTGACGACGTTCTGGCTACAGTTAAATTTCCGTGTCCGGTAGGGTCGTTGGTTCTAAACCCCAGCTCGGCCAATTTCTTTCCGGGGATTGATTTTAGTCATTGCAACAGGCATCAATCCTCTCTCACTGCTGACCATTGTTTCCAATGGAAACTGGTGGCTTTGGAAGAATATTCTTCACAGAAATGAATAAAGAAACTCTAGGAAAGCATGGATAAGTCCTGAAATAATACTGAAAACGATCATAGGTACGAACGAACGAACAAACACATAGTCGTCATTTCTGCTTCCTGAGAACTACACTGGAACTCGTGCCGAATGTGTGGGCCGATGAAAGATTCCAAAGTTAACACCCGCTCCCGGGTATTGAACTCGGGACCTTAAAGTTACGAGGCCGACGCTCTACCTCACAACCACGGACACCACACGATCTTCTTCTTGGTACCGATAAAGAATTAATAGATGGTAATTTGCGAATGGTAAAAAAAGATGCACATGTTTAAATAAGTGTTGCTACGGCTAATCGATTATGATTATTACATGTATTTTATTGTTTTTTTGCCAAAATGGCGAGCATTATACAATAATAATAAAATGAACACATAGGAAAAGAATGAAAAACAGATCAATAATAAGAAGCGTTACCTATGGTGGCATATTTCTGCCACGAGATACGAGATAGCTATCATGATAATTTTGGTAAATTATCGCGATAAATTAAAAGTTTCCTGGAAATCTTATCAAGATCGTGAAAAGTTTCATGATAAAAATATCACGATAAACTTAATATTTTATCGCAAAATTTCTCCGCCGTGCTCGGAGCTAACATGCGAGATAAAATTATTGTGATAGTTTTATCCGTTTCTCGATATCTATAAATAGAAAATTCATCATTTGGATGAACTCGGTAGTTTTGACTTAAAGGGCAACTACAGCCAAAATCTCTTTTTTGGATATATGAATCCTTAAATGAAAACCATCTTAAAATAGAAAAACCGCATTTCAATGTCTATCGTAGAAAGAGAGTTTTAAGCGAAGATGTGGTTTGCACACCTGTGCGAGTTTGTGAAATGTTCGATAAACCGGATGTGATGCCACTCTTATTTCGGCTTCTGTGTACTTTTTTTTTTTTCTCAGCCTTATCCTCCCTCATGTCAGGAGGCGACTTTTTTCGTCACAAAAATCCCTATCGTATGCCGGGTGCCGAGTTTAAGCCCTATTTCGAGCCAGGAGATGACTATTTATTTGTCAGTCTGCTGTCTGTCTGTCTGTCTGAACTAAATGACATGGCTTAATATCAGATCTACCATTAATCCTCAAAAGGTTAAATAAACCTTCATGCCGATTGCAAAATTTTGAATAGTGCTAGTTTTTGTAGAAACAAAAATAGATGTTTCCGCATTGGACACTGTACATAAGATCAGATTGCATGTTCTGTGCAGTCTGATCTTAATATACACTGTTCGCAAAAGGTCATTGAGTCGCGCTCGGCAGCCTTGGGGCCCCACAAAAATTTAAATGAGGCAAGCAATAAATGGTAAATTCACTGTTGATTATCCATCTCTTTCATGAGAGAGAAAGAGAGAGAGAGTAGTTAGAAAAGAAATTCGACAAGCAGATTATGCGGTTTTTTTTTTTTTAATTTAAGATCGTATGAATGAGGAAAATACAAAAGTTATGACATTCGACTTACCCATTTAACCTGTGTAAAATTCCAAATTCCATTTACATTATTTACGAAAAAGGGTTCAGTATGGTCGTGAAAACAAAAGAGTAACTTTGTACATAACATGTTTATGACAAGTGCTTGTTAACCTCAGGCTGCAAACGCCCCGCCCGGGTGGCTCAGTGGTGAGCGTGTCGGACTCATGACCTTGTGGTTGTGAGTTCGATACCCGGTTGAGGCAAACTTTCTTTCCGGCGTATTTTCGCCTCTCACCTCTGCTGAAGCATGTGAGAAAAGTAGTCGGTGGCTTTGGAAAGAAAGTTGTGTTAGTACTGGTGTGAGAAAGCCAGGTAACACATGTGCGTCACCGACCGCCATGATATGACCTTAGCTGTTAAAGTGGCGTTAAACCCCAATACAACCAACCAATCAAGCTGCAAGCCGGGTAAAAAAAAAAATATGTCAGACCACAACGGTGCGATATCATCACAAAAGAGGCACCGAATTAACCCTTTGTCCTTGTACATGGATGGAACACACAATTCTTTTCTCAAAATAAAAGGTTGGCGCACTAAAATTTTGTGTAAAGTTTGTACGCAGTTAAAATTTTTAATTTACGCTGCATTTTCATGGTCAGCATCTCTTATCTCGTATATGATTACAGGGAGAAACACGGGAGAAGACAGTTAAACAGTTTTTGTTCACGTTGGTATTTCCTTTTAAATTGTACGCCTTACATGTCTTAGTATTTAGGAAATGGACTGACCCTGTATTTTGCAGACGATCAAAAATGTTTACTGCATGATATGGAGGACAGGAAGGCAGGAGGCAATTCAGACAATCTTTTAACGTTGTTGTTGATGAAAGAAACAAATTTGAGATTATGAAAAAAAAGCACGTAGGAAAATAAATGAAGATCGAGTGAATTTTTTTTTTAACTTTAACAGCAAATTCAGGATGTGTGCTGGATTTAATGTTGTTCGTGAATGTTAAAGAGAGGATAAGATTTCTAAGGCAGATCAAGGCTTTTAATTCTTTCCAAGCTGAAGGAGACATGTAAAATGCTGACACTGATGATGTAGATTCAGATCAGACTGCGCAGGATTTGTAGACCGTTAAATGGTCGACGGTGTCCTATATTTGGTAGAAACAGCCTTAGAAATTAACTCGAATGATTTCCTTTTCACATTGCAATGTTCCTTCTTCCTTCTACGACCTAGTAGAAGAGAATTTTGGCATGATTCAAATATCTTGATTTATTATTTCTTTTTTTATATTTATCTATTACAACTCGTTGATTAGGTAGTGGTACAATTGAAATAACATCAAGAAATAAATTTCAAAATATTTATGTTCGTTACCAGAAGAATAACTATTCACTTTTTTATAAGTACTTTCTCCACTAAGCTAATTCATTCAAAATTTCTTTCCTATGATTGTAGATGTAAGAGCGATATACCCCCGTCAAGCCAAACTCGTTCTCACTCTGTTCCGAATTTTTTTGCTGATCGGACTGAAACTGTCTTCAGACGAAGTGGGCGTATTAGTATCCTTTTACGAAGGGTGCTCCAGAACTTTGAGCCTGCTCAAAATTTTTTGCCATCCATCCCGTCCTGTGATTAGACGGAGTAACAACGTACTTAAAGTGAGATGGACGTACTACGAACGGAACTGCTGTACTTCGATCCTATTAGATACGCAGTGCGGTCGGGCAATAACCTGCAGTGCGTTTGCATTTTACCGACCGAAATTACATGTCCTATCCCAGCCAGTTTTTCGATTTTGTTGACCGGGTTAAGACTTTCTGGGAATAGGTTTGGTGAGATAGGGGCTTCAGCCATTATCAGGCCAAAATTATACGTTCATCCCCGACCGTAACCCGTTTTCCGATTATGTCAGGACAGGTTAAGACGTTGTAAGACCTAGTTTGGTGTGACGGGTCTATAGAGATTGAAACTCTGCAGTACACAAGTGATTGAAACGTGAAATAGCGATTAATATCTTTATAAATATCATGCAGTTTTCTCAATTTTCTGTGTTAGTTCATATATAGCGACTATAATTATCTTCTCACACTTGTGAGATCACGACAAACTACCGGAAGTCACGGTTTTTTCAATTAGCGACTTTCACACAGGTGAAAATCCGAAAGTTTAAACCTCTATATCTCGTGGAGTAAACATCACAGAACGCTAACAAGATTTTTGTTAACATACTCTAGTGTCGTTTTATCCGATTTTGAAATAAAAATTTTGGTGTGGAGTTACCCTTTAATAAGATTGCAGTCAGTAAAATTTCGAATCATTAATTAACAATTGTAGCTTAATTGGTAAATTTTGACAATGCCCGAATGACAGAGGGCTGTAAAATCACAAAGACGACTCGAAATGCCTCTTACGAACAACTTTGAAACCGTACAGGGAAAAGGAGAATTCATAAGGTTGTATACGAAGGTATTCCGAAACCGTATCTAATTATAGATATCATGAATGTCAGTTGTGGGCACGAAAGCAAAAAAAATCATGATAAGAGTTAGCATTATTGCCATATTTTTATCGTGATTTTTTTTTGTTTTATCACGATAATTCTCTTAAATTATCATGATAGCTATCTCGTATCTCGCGGCAGAAATATGCCACCATAGTTACCTAATAACCCAATACTACTTTCAACAAAATGAAAACAGTGAGGAAAAAGAAGCAATTGCTCCCGAGGTTAGTTTTCATTACTTTACTTCATATTGAGCCACAAAAGAGTTTCATTATTCATATTCCAGTACACTGGATTATGGTGGCATATTTCTGCCACTAGATACGAGATAGCTATCATGATAATTTTGGTAAATTATCGCGATAAATTAAAAGTTTCCTGGAAATCTTATCAAGATCGTGAAAAGTTTCATGATAAAAATATCACGATAAGCTTAATATTTTATCGCAAATTTTTTCCACCGTGCTCGGAGCTGACACGCGAGATAAAATTATTGTGATAGTTTTATCCGTTTCTCGATATCTATAAATAGAAAATTCATCATTTGGATGAACTCGGTAGTTTTGACTTAAAGGGCAACTACAGCCAAAATCTCTTTTTTGGATATATGAATCCTTAAATGAAAACCATCTTAAAATAGAAAAACCGCATTTCAATGTCTATTGTAGAAAGAGAGTTTTAAGCGAAGATGTGGTTTGCACACCTGTGCGAGTTTGTGAAATGTTCGATAAACCGGATGTGATGCCACTCTTATTTCGGCTTCTGTGTACTTTTTTTTTCTCAGCCTTATCCTCCCTCATGTCAGGAGGCGACTTTTTTCGTCACAAAAATCCCTATCGTATGCCGGGTGCCGAGTTTAAGCCCTATTCCGAGCCAGGAGATGACTATTTATTTGTCAGTCTGCTGTCTGTCTGTCTGTCTGAACTAAATGATATGGCTTAATATCAGATCTACCATTAATCCTCAAAAGGTTAAATAAACTTTCATGCCGATTGCAAAATTTTGAATAGTGCTAGTTTTTGAAGAAACAAAAATAGATGTTTCCGCATTGGACACTGTACATCAGATCAGATTGCATGTTCTGTGCAGTCTGATCTTAATATACACTGATCGCAAAAGGTCACTGAGTCGCGCTCAGCAGCCTTGGGAAAATTTAAATGAGGCAAGCAATAAATGGTAAATTCACTGTTGATTATCCATCTCTTTCATGAGAGAGAGAGAGAGTAGTTAGAAAAGAAATTTGACAAGCAGATTATGCGTTTTTTTTTTTTAATTTAAGATCGTATGAATGAGGAAAATACAAAAGTTACGACGTTCGACTTACCCATTTAACCTGTGTAAAATTCCAAATTCCATTTACATTATTTACGAAAAAGGGTTCAATATGGTCGTGAAAACAAAAGAGTAACTTTGTACATGACATGTTTATGACAAGTGCTTGTTAACCTCAGGCTGCAAGCGCCCCGCCCGGGTGGCTCAGTGGTGAGCGTGTCGGACTCATGACCTGGTGGTTGTGAGTTCGATACCCGGTTGAGTCGAACTTTCTTTCCGGCGTATTTTTCGCCTCTCACCTCTGCTGAAGCATGTGAGAAAAGTAGTCGGTGGCTTTGGAAAGAAAGTTGTGTTAGTACTGGTGTGAGAAAGCCAGGTAACACATGTGCGTCACCGACCGCCATGATATGACCTTAGCTGTTAAAGTGGCGTTAAACCCCAATACAACCAACCAACCAACCAACCAACCAATCAAGCTGCAAGCCGGGTAAAAAAAAAATATGTCAGACCACAACGGTGCGATATCATCACAAAAGAGGCACCGAATTAACCCTTTATCCTTGGACATGGATGGAACACACAATTCTTTTCTCAAAATAAAAGGTTGGCGCACTAAAATTTTGTGTAAAGTTTGTACGCAGTTATAAATTTTTAATTTACGCTGCATTTTCATGATCAGCATCTCTTATCTCGTATATGATTACAGGGAGAAACACGGGAGAAGACAGTTAAACAGTTTTTGTCCACGTTGGTATTTCCTTTTAAATTGTACGCCTTACATGTCTCAGTATTTAGGAAATGGACTGACCCTGTATTTTGCAGACGATCAAAAATGTTTACTGCATGATATGGAGGACAGGAAGGCAGGAGGCAATTCAGACAATCTTTTAACGTTGTTGTTGATGAAAGAAACAAATTTGAGATTATGAAAAAAAAAGCACGTAGGAAAATAAATGAAGATCGAGTGAAAAAAATCTTTTTTTTAACTTTAACAGCAAATTCAGGATGTGTGCTGGATTTAATTTTGTTCGTGAATGTTAAAGAGAGGATAAGATTTCTAAGGCAGATCAAGGCTTTTAATTCTTTCCAAGCTGAAGGAGACATGTAAAATGCTGACACTGATGGTGTTGATCCAGATCAGACTGCGCAGGATTTGTAGACCGTTAAATGGTCGACGGTGTCCTATATTTGGTAGAAACAGCCTTAGAAATTAACTCGAATGATTTCCTTTTCACATTGCAATGTTCCTTCTTCCTTCTACGACCTAGTAGAAGAGAATTTTGGCATGATTCAAATATCTTGATTTATTATTTCTTTTCTTATATTTATCTATTACAACTCGTTGATTAGGTAGTGGTACAATTGAAATAACATCAAGAAATAAATTTCAAAATATTTATGTTCGTTACCAGAAGAATAACTATTCACTTTTTTATAAGTACTTTCTCCACTAAGCTAATTCATTCAAAATTTCTTTCCTATGATTGTAGATGTAAGAGCGATATACCCCCGTCACGCCAAACTCGTTCTCACTCTGTTCCGAATTTTTTTGCTGATCGGACTGAAACTGTCTTCAGACGAAGTGGGCGTATTAGTATCCTTTTACGAAGGGTGATCCAGAACTTTGAGCCTGCTCAAAATTTTTTGCCATCCATCCCGTCCTGTGATTAGACGGAGTAACAACGTACTTAAAGCGAGATGGACGTACTACGAACGGAACTGCTGTACTTCGATCCTATTAGAGACGCAGTGCGGTCGGGCAATAACCTGCAGTGCGTTTGCATTTTACCGACCCAAATTACATGTCCAATCCTAGCCAGTTTTTCGATTTTGTTGACCGGGTTAAGACTTTCTGGAAATAGGTTTGGTGAGATAGGGGCTTCAGCCATTATCAGGCCAAAATTATACGTTCATCCCCGACTGTAACCCGTTTTCCGATTATGTCAGGAAGGGTTAAGACGTTGTAAGACCTAGTTTGGTGTGACGGATCTATAGAGATTGAAACTCTGCAGTACACAAGTGATTGAAACGTGAAATAGCGATTTATATCTTTATAAATATCATACAGTTTTCTCAATTTTCTGTGTTAGTTCATATATAGCGACTATAATTATCTTCTCACACTTGTGAGATCACGGCAAACTACCGGAAGTCACGGTTTTTTCAATTAGCGACTTTCACACAGGTGAAAATCCGAAAGTTTAAACCTCTATATCTCGTGGAGTAAACATCACAGAACGCTAACAAGATTTTTGTTAACATACTCTAGTGTCGTTTTATCTGATTTTGAAATGAAAATTTTGGTGTGGAGTTACCCTTTAATAAGATTGCAGTCAGTAAAATTTCGAATCATTAATTAACAATTGTAGCTTAATTGGTAAATTTTGACAATGCCCGAATGACAGAGGTCTGTAAAATCACAAAGACGACTCGAAATGCCTCTTACGAACAACTTTGAAACCGTACAGGGAAAAGGAGAATTCATAAGGTTGTATACGAAAGTATTCCGAAACCGTATCTAATTATAGATATCATGAATGTCAGTTGTGGGCACGAAAGCAAAAAAAATCATGATAAGAGTTAGCATTATTGCGATATTTTTATCGTGAATTCTTTTGTTTTATCACGATAATTCTCTTAAATTATCATGATAGCTATCTCGTATCTCGCGGCAGAAATATGCCACCATACTGGATCTCTTACGCCGTCTATCTTTTTTAAAAGATATTTCTTGTTACCCATACACTGAAGGAGCAAGGCAGAATTTACCACAAGCCTGATCACCATACGGAAAATTTTTAAACTGAATCGGATGTAGAACCAGACTTGCGTTAAAGCAAATGGTGGATAAATTCGCTATTAAACATGGTGAATCGGATGGTGAGTTTGTTCAAAAGCTCTGTATGCACAAAAGTTACCTTCAATATGATGAAATACTTTTGGACATTGATTGCAAAATTGATTATTATTTAAAAAAGATTGTTAAATATTAGACCTCGTGGGCCTAAGCTTTTTTTTTTTTGGAAATATTTTGATTGTCAAATTTGTAAGCAATACTTTTATGATTTATAATGCTTTGCACTTTAGGATCGATAAACATTATCGTAATGGAATGCATATCTCTTTCTTAAAATACCCAAGGCGAAGATATTAAAGTGAAACGACACCATACACAAAAAATAGTGTTCCACAGCCTAATTGTAAACGTAAAATGTTGCCAACAATAACTCTTGTTTTAATATTTATTGTTCTGCCATTGAATAGTACCTTAACAACTGTACAGACCGTCAGACTTAATAAAAACCATATATAGCCTGCAACACGCGAAAAGGGGCATTCGGATATTTACGTAAAGTGTCGTTCCGGATCAGCCTGCGCAGAAAATTGCAAAGTGCAAAACTGCAAAACAGAAAATTGCATAAAAACGGAAAGTGTTGTTGCGGACTGCGCAGGCTGGTCCGGAACGACACTTTACGCAAATGTCCGAATACCCCTTTTCGCGTGTTCCAAGCCATATAGTGTCAAACCTTTCCAATCCCGACTTTTAACGATCCTAAAAGAAAAGGCTTTTGAAAATATTGTGGGAAAGGAAAGGTTGCTGGTAGCCACCATTTTCTCTTCCCCCCCCCCCCTCCCCCCATTGTTTTACTGTATCGAAGACAGAAATAATCATTTAAGCATCATTTACTTTGCTGTCTGTAAATGCCTTCAAATTGTTTCAGTCCAAAATTCTGTTGTTTAGTAAAGAATTTAATGGTATGAATGAAATTTACTTGTATTTTATACACATAATTATTTACATGTGGCATTTACCATCAGCCAGGTAAGAGCCCGCAATGTTCTGCGTTGACAGCAGACAGCAGCTACATCATTTGTAACGTTACAAGTAGGCGATAGAAGCAAAACGTCTATTCCTATGAAATTTAGGCAAATAAGATTAAACCTCAATCACACGATCCCGTGTTTGAAAACGTTGTGGGAAAAGACGAAAATGCTTATAACCAACATTTCTTCCTTTACCCACAACGTTTTCCACTTTTTAAAAAAAAAAAAAAAAAACTTGAGTCTCGTATTTATTTCATTTTCTGCTATTGCTTTCAATTTTGAGGACTCTAATTTTTTGTCTTCTGGTAAGGAGTTCACCTTAAGGCTGCTAAGCGCGACTTAATGACCTTTTTGCGGACACTGTAGATCCAAGATCTGACTGCACAGAACGTGCAGTCAGATCTTGGACCCACACTGTCCGATGAAGAGATATTTTCCCCATAAAACGCCTTAGAATTGCAAAATTGGGGTGTTTACTATTGGGTTGAAAGTTTCCTTTAACCCATTTAACAGGTTAAGTGTTAATTCCTGGCACAATGAAGACAGCGTTTGGTGCCCTCTATTAAGCGAACTATTTGGTATCGAGCCTCTGGTAACCGAACTATATAAATAATCGGGTTACACACGCTGTGAGCCGTGTATAGACACTGTGTCACTATTAGAAAGTCAGCTGTCGCTTCCAAGTTTATCCTGATCACAAATAAAGCGTACGGTGGCAACAGACACACACCAAACAGCGCAACTATTAATACACTCGTTACGACACTCTTCTTCAATTTAATCTCTCTTTGTGTCGGTATCCGGAGTGCAAATTTACGGACTTCATAAACAACAAGGCAGTAGATAATTAACATAGCCACTAGACAAATTGGTATAGTCACCAAATGTACTCGAATATACAACCACTGTGAAAAGCATGTGTAAAATTCGTCTAAAATTCCACCAGTTATATTCAATAGGGCTGCAAATATCCACACACAAACGACGATACACGTCTCTGTCCTTTTGGTCATAAACTTCGCATGTCGAAACGGGTATTTGATCATTATTAACAAATCCAGGGCCAGAAATACAAGAGTAATAAATACAACCAACTGTGCAGTTTGTGAAATCAAATTGACCGCTCGTATAATAGCAGTAGTCAACTTGCTGTCATCAGCCCAAAGACTACAGTAGAATAGGAATTTCGTTATCATGCGTTTTGGTAACGTATTTAACACCGGGGAACCGGCAGACAATAATATGTCACATAGGCACAAACTCACGTGTACTCGAACCTTGGTGTGTACTGTTCCTTTCCTTATCAATATAACAATTACAAAGACGTTAATGATCACTCCGATGACACCAAGAATACAAGGCCAAAGTAATCTGTCCGCAATTTGATTGATCAACTTTTTCAGTGATTCTGTCAAATATATACACAGCGTGGAGTTGCTATGTTCCGAACAATTTGAAAATACCGTTGCCATGTTCGATGTCTAAATCGTCTCGTGGCAATCACTTACTGAAAATAGATATCTCCATGTCCCATAATTCAATAACCTGATCCGTAATGTAATTTATCAATTTTGCCATCGATTTTGTAAAAACACTGTAAAGTTACTATTTTCACCACAATTTAGCTCTTTGCAAGAAAATATTAGACTTGGCTGAGCCGAAAAGATTTGCAGTCGAAATATAAATGTGATCCATAACCTGAAACTAGTTGGAAAGGTAGTAAATACGGAAAAAAAGAGAGACTTTTTTCCCTTTTTTCCACGATTTTTAAAAAAAAACTGCTCCAGGACTAGTAAAACACAAAATTGTTTCGTAAATGGTTAATGTATTAATGTATGAATCGCATGACATTTTTTCTTGTACAAAGAGTTAATCTCTCACAATTCAATAAGCCAACACGAAATAAGCCACTTGAATTCTGTCAGTGATCTTGCAAAGGTTATAAACAATGTACGCCTATTTTCAGCATAATTTGACAATCGCGTTGCTATGTTAAGTGCCTCAATCGTTGGAGAGTAATCATCCTTTCGGGAACTTTTTACCGTCAAATCTGTATTAAGCAAACCCCCAAGGGACACTCAAAATGTGCTTCTTTAAGATAGGCACTTGTTTTTCTTTACTAAAAGATCTCGGCTTTTAACGACCCTGAGGAAGAAGCGTTTCAAAAATATTGTGGGAAAAGAAAAAAATACTTGTTGTCATTGTAATACACCAATTACGAATGTTCTTATCTTACACATGTTTGAGAGTAGCATAATATTACGTCATATGTGACGTTATTTTATATTTCTCTCTGAGAAGTGAATCGGGCATTATCTAAGAAGAGTATTGTGTACCGTGTTTTGCACATTCTGATCTACAATTCGTGAGTTTGACTTTCAATCAATTTGTAAATCCTTTTCGTTAAAAATGCACAAACTGCAGAGATACTGTTCTCTGTAAAATTCGACAATAACTTTGCCATGTTCAGTGTCTGAATGGTTAATTATCGCAAAAATGTTGAAAATGTGAAAGAAATGTTAATATTTCATATTTCAATAAACCAACACGAAAAGCAATTATCATCATTCTGTTAATTTGTTTGTAAATATGCATATCCACAACCTAGAGCTATTTTCAGTGCAATTTTACAATATCTTTGCCATTAGAATGTGTTAAACGGACGATTATTGATAACGAAAGACTGTATACGCATTTAAATAGTTTAATTAAAAAATTTTTGTTTTTACACACCAAGTTTTTTTAAACCATACCTAATCCAACACTTCGCAAATTCAATATCACTTAATAAGACTTATAGATGACACAGTATACAATACCTTGTCTGGAATATGTCGGTTGTGTTTTTAAAGCACTACGAAGAGCGTTTGATAAGCACCCGGAAGTGTTAAAACTCTTTCAACCCTATTCTAAACGGAAAAATTCAAACTCATCAAAATCCAAAACAACTGCAGACGACATATTCAGAATTGGTACAAATGAATTGAAGTTCTGTGACAGGGTAGAAAACATTGTGGGAAAAGGAGAAAATGCTGGTTATCAGCAATTTCTCCCTTTCCCACAATGTTCTCGAGAGCTGTCTTGCTTAGGGTTGTTAAGACTCAAGATTGTTTGATTAATACTAATAATTAATACTACTTAAAATACTGAAAAAAAGACACATTTCCTATGAAATTTCGACAAAAAATACCCTTTTTTGTGCTGAATACCAGACAATAAACAAACTTAGCTCAAGTACACTGATGCGATGTTCTTAGTCAGTGTAGCAAGGTCAAGTAGAGTTGACTGCGACAAACACAATCATAAATGGACGACGGGGTTTGCATAAACATTTTCTCACAATTTAATGTTGTATAGTTTCGAAAAGTTCCTCTGTATGCTCTATGTATATTATCTACCCGCTGACCTACTTGTCAGAAAGCTCTTGCAGTTACATCTAAAGGTGGGAGATGTGTACATCAGGTAAAAGAGAATATTTTGAACATCTTTCAAAAAAGATAGTTTTGACTCATATATAAGTACAGAAGTTCTCATGGAAGTGCCAATTATCAGTGCCTCAATACCAAAATGACACTACTCATCAGCTTGTTTTTTTGGGATTAGGTTAAAACGTTACAAACATGTTTTTCAGCAAAGGGCGATTACTTTGAAAGTTTGTAGTAGAAATGGTTTTGTTTAAACATAACGTTTAAGAAACCTGAGCCCAATTAAAGAAGTTTGTGTGGGACCCTCGTAGAAAGATTCTAAAGACATCACTGTGCCACTATTATCGAATTTGCCCCGCTCACCACTACTTGACGTTGCTACAGTTACAGATAAATTTGCAATGGCATACTCATGCGAAGTCTGTCAATTTCATTATACCAAAAACGCATTATAGTTTTTTTTGTTGAAATTTTAAACAAAATTTTGTAATACATGTATAAAAAAAAAAAAAGTCATAACTCTTTGCCGGATACTTTTCGAACAACCCTCGCGATTTTTTCAATCGCTACTATTAGTTCAGAACCCGACCTATTAGCATTCATTAAATGTCACTCCAAACTCCAATTCTGGTATATTACTGATATCCATCCAAGTTACAGTGCTCAATATTGCCGAACAAAAATCAATTATCTCACAATCCTCTCATAAAAATACGAATCATAATTTGTTTAATTTATCTTTTATCAAATATTCCGTGTTTTTAGGATCTTGGGGATTAAAGCCTTTGAAAACATAACGGGAAAAGAAGAAAAAGCTAGCATACATACTACCATTTCAGAGGAAGAAATAATCTTTTGAGCCACATTTTCTCTGTCAGTCTGCATATGCTTTCAATTTGGACATTTCTAAAACTATGTCGTCTGGTAAGGGAATAAGTCATCCTTTGTACACAATGTTTGGCGTCTTACGATAGAAAACCTTTGAAATCATTGGGGGAACATGGATAGATTCTGCTTGTTAGGAGCGATCTTCTCCTTTTCCGACAATCCTTTTATATACATGTACATACATCTTAAAGGGAGCGATTCAGATTTTGTTTAATCTCACCAAACTTTAAAGTGATTTATCTCTGAATTAAACAAGCGTATGGATGGCAAATCGTCAGTAAAGAAGAAAGACAAAAGTAAGAAAAAATATTTTCTAATGGTATTTCTTTAATAGGCTAAGTAGTCTTTTTATGTATATACAGATCATGTGTCAGAGTATCGCAAAGACTTATGGGAATGTCACATGACCAATAACAAGCTTCGATTACGAGGAGTCATATTCAAATCAGTATGATGACGTCATAGCTGATGTAATACAAATTGACAGAGTCACCTTTTGCAAGACGACAATCTCGTTATTGAAAGACCAAAAAACTGATCTTTTTTATTAAATGTAAACGTACAATTATTGCGGTTGCAAAGAAAAAATATATCTAGTCTTATGAGTCGGTATTTTGCAAAGATTTTGATTTACGGCTTAAAACCCAAATAAGCACCTTTAATGTATGTTGACTATCGACATTTTTACAAAACTATCTCAAAGTCGAATGTGGCATTTTTTTTTAC
This sequence comes from Hippopus hippopus, assembly GCA_946811185.2. NCBI lineage: Eukaryota > Metazoa > Mollusca > Bivalvia > Cardiida > Cardiidae > Hippopus > Hippopus hippopus. Next base: position 22,754,122 of record OX328107.1, on the reverse strand, counting down.
TATGGATTATTGATGAGTTGTTAACGAAACAAAGAAGCAGAACAACTGTGTTTCACTATGCAAATGACAGTGTTGCACCCTGCCCTATTCCACGGAAGAAAAAAAAAAGATAATTTTTACATTACACTTGAACATGGCACATAGCCAGTCACCACGTCTATTATATTATTCTCTCTATGAATACGTAATAAATAAAATCGTTCCACTCTTGCACAATATAACATTTCCGAGCAAGAAAATAGCTAAGTGTCTGCTTAACGTTTCAAGGTGATACATATTTCTTGAAACTCACAATGAACATTTTCAGCATGAAAATTTACATGTATTATGCGTCTGCTAATCATTTAAACTCCACACATACTATTTCTTTATAATATTCACTTTAATCAGGTATCTTTTACATCAATATCTTACTGAGATTGAAATATTGCTCATTCGCAAGGCGAGTAAAGAATTATGAAATTAGCTCTGTCTGTCTGTCTGTCTGTCTGTCTGTCTGTCTGTGAAATGAAATTGGATCCTGAATACTATGCCTCTCTGTCTCTCTCTCTCTCTCTCTGTGTCTCTATCTATGTCTGTCTGTCTCTCTCTCTGTGAAGAAAGTACCAATTTTAACACGAACTGCAAGACATGAATTCTCATGACCAAAAATCGCAGTCTAGATTCCAAACTTCAAAATATAATAATCCGAATATGTAGTTACCCTTTCAACGCTATAGGCTAATACAGCAACTTTTGAAGATACTGTACATGATGATCGGACTGCACAGAACATGCAGTCTGATTTTGGATCTATACTGTCTGCAAGTTCAG